>WYDI02003783.1:23226-55738 GCA_009867235.2 Psittacus erithacus
AAATATTTATTTAAAAATTTAGCTAAAAAGCTAAATATTTTAAAAAGACCAAATTTTTCATCACTATTGTAAGTATACAAGCAAATTAAAAACGTGCCTCCTAAAGTTTTAAGCAGGAAATGATGCTTACTCAATGACAACCTTGCTCTGAGCATTTCAGCTGACTAAAGGTTACAGCATGAGAGACTTCCAGATCCCCCAATACTATGCAGCATAGAAAAACACAGAAACTTTTATCCTGAGCAGGACTGGTTCTCCAGCATGTCTTCTGTGATGTCTCCAGCACTATCCACCACCAGATGCTTCAGCACATGCAAGAGTGGGTGAAATAAAGGTGGCTGTGGGACATCCCTTGTCTTCTGAAGGAGATCAAACATTTCCCAACCGCATACAACATGAGATCATATAGATATAGGCACTGTCCCATCACCATTTAGAGCCGCAAATTGCAATGGGTCATGTTCCCACAACACTGCTGCCCTGCCTGGCACCCAGTTACCCTGAGGTCTGAAGTCATAGCAGGAAAGTCTGAAATCTCTGTGACTACCTACAAACATTCCTTTCTCTTCCCTCCACTTTTCCTATCCTGTTCCTGCCAGGTCCTCTTCTGTTGCTGCTTAGCTGCATTGTTCAACAATTTGGTAAAATTAGCTATAAATAAACAAGCAAAAAACCAAACCAACCAACCATTACTATGTTTGTCCAATACATAAACTCAATAGATTAAAATTCATGTATTTTACAAAAATTTGTACTAGCTTTCTTAAGAACTTCAGTTCTATGCAATTACAGAAATTCAAGTAAAGGCAACAAAAACCTGTACCTTTCCCTGGAAGGTTTGCTAAGCTTCAAGCTTATGCTCATGTGTTTATGAGACATGATCCTCTTGCCTTTCTGCTGCCTGTTCTCCAGCTGTTGGTGGTTACAGTGAGACAAGGAGACTGATACTGCTTTTCAAAACTTCTCTGCTGGTGACATTCTGCATTTAGCAACTTGGTCAGAGAGCAACTCCAAAGCATGCACCTTTAGACTAGAATTCCCAACAGCAAAAAAAACGGCATTAAAAGAAGATAAAAATTCAGAATTACAGTCAGTTCATTTAGTCTTCCTTTTCCTAGCTGGCAACCTCAAAATATAAGCATGGCCTTCAAAATGCAAGCTTATAATGTCAACTAAAGGTCACAATTTTATTATTTTTAAACTAGCTAAGAGTCTTAAAATGTCCAAGTGGAAAAAGAAAGAGTAATGATGTTCTAGTTGGAACTAACAAAGCTGAAATATGAAAATCTTTCAGAAGCAGGAAATCCATGTAGTGAACGACCAGCTCTCATCTTGCTGTACAGCAGCAGGAAAGGAGGGGAAGACCAATGTTAGTCTTTTTCCCTTTAGGAAAAGTACTATGGGGTCTGCACTATTTGATGCGTCTGGATTTGAAAGGCAAACTTAACAGAAAGAGAAGTCCACCATGGAGACCTGGTATGAATTTAGCACACAGATTCTCCAGGTGATAATCTTCACAGTTCACAATTTCACTGTTATAAGTCACATAATAATATATACACAGGAAACAAAGATTAAAAACAAAACAAAAAACACCAAACCCCACCCCCTCTGAAAAAAAAAAAAAAAAAAACAACAAAAAAACAACCCACCCAAAAACCACAACAAAAAACCACCCCACAAGAGAATTCAAGAAGAGAAAACACAACAAAAGATGCTGAGCAGCTCTGTTCCGTCAGATATGTTTCCAGGGCACCACAGCAAGAACATGAATCACTGCTCGAAGGATACGTAGATTTTGTAAGACTAGTTTTAACAGATTTTTATAATACATACATGATTTAGAAACATATTTTTATTTAAAAGTTTAGTTTTGTAAGCACATGAAAGTTTTACAAATGTCGACGTCTTTTAATAGTGCATACTGATACTATTGACATAATTATTACTATTCTTATTTCAAGACTCCTGAATAAAAATTTTTCAAAGATTACTTAAAATTTAGAATAGGGAGTAAAAAGATCCATAATTTAGTGGATAGAAGTCAGAGTCAAATTTTTTGGAGGCTAATTTTCCCAGATTGTTTAAATACTGTAGAGAATCAATGCAAAGCTTTACAATGAACTTTGGAAAAACTGTTGATTCTCCTTATTACACTTATCTGATACATAAATTCAATAAGCAAAAAATCATATACTTTGCAAAGATTTGGTGTGGTTTAATAGAGTTCTTTGAGATCTCATGATGAAAGACTGAGCACAAGTACAAAGTAATATTAAAGATAGCACCATTAATTAGAATTATTAAAATTCATACACTAAAACTATAATCTAAGCAGTAGGAACCAAGTTATTAATGGGTGTTTAAAATAAGGTTGAATATTAAGAATACTGATTTGGACAATTGAACCCAGCATACCAAAATTGGCCTTTTGGTTTTGTTTAGTCTTTGGAGAACAACACATAAATTCCCATAAAACAAGAACAAAAATATGCTGTGTCTGTATCCTTTGATTTGCTTTTTAAGATGGTCAGTTAGTACTCAACAGCAAGTGCGAGGTGAAACAAGACGTTCCTGGAGCAACCAGTGATGTGGGCAGAAAGATTTTTTTTTTTTTTTCCTCATTTAAAAGGTGGGGACCAGCAAACCCTGGGAATTGAGATGGATGCCAGTGAGGGTCACACTGCATACACGTGACAACATGGTTCATTCCTCAGCTTTCAGGCTTCAACTCTTGTTGCTAATGCCCTCAAGGTTAAAACACACAAGGAGCCTCCACATGCGATTTGTCTAAGCCTTATCTTGGCAGTAGAGGTGAACAAATTCTGGGACTGTGCCCCTTTCTCTGTCCCATCCTGCCATTTCCTTCCAGCCAAACCTTGCTGTATCAGGCACAGAGCAAAAATACATACTTAAAGCTCTGCATAAAGGCCACAGGATCATCCAGCAACACAAATGTACAAACGAAGCTACACAACAATGGCCACATCAGCAATCTGCTGCCAGCCTGGAGACTGTGACTAACTTGCACATACATTTGCATAAGTTATATAAAAATGAATGTATAAAGTTATATTTATCTGTACTTGTATCTTCTTTGATATGAGTGGATGTTGCTTGTCCACCCACAGTACAAACTTATAATATTGTAGGCTTATGAATACAGAAAAGAGGAGAGAAAAATACAACAAATTTCTCCTAGGCTATGCTTCAAATATTGTTAACGCGAAGAAAGTTGTGGACAGCAGCTAGGACTCATAGCACATAGACAACCTGGGCACCAATATGTCCTTAGGTCACCATGAACAAGGAAATCTGTCTGATGTGGTGTGATATATAACTTCACTTCTTCACCTTCATTTTCTATTGCATTTAAGGACTTGGGACTGATCCCATTAGTTACAGTTCCCTGCATGCACTGCATCTTGCTGTATCCCCCCACAAACTGGGCACAAATGCAAGAAATCAGGGTCTGAGCCAACTCCTGCTGGAAGTTAATGGGAGTTTTCCCATTGACTTAAAAGACAGCTGAAGCCGGTCCTCACTGCACAGCAAATGAAGGCGTTCTTTGAGGTTCACAAACACAATTTTGTGTTCATCTTCCCACTTCCTAACTGCTTAATCTCAGTTTCCAGAACTAATGCCATGGGTTGCTGCTCTGTAGTTGATTTACAATAAACAGAAGAAAAAACTCTGTAAACTTGTATTTTACTGCCAGTCACTTCACTTCAAATTCTTTCAGTACTCACACTGAAAAAAAAAAAAAAGTTGCTACAAAGATCTGGAGGAAATGCAGTATCTGGCTTAATCCCTAATTGAAGAAGAGTAGATTGTTATGGAGGCACAAATTATATTGTACATAATGAATTTCATCAGAATACAAATATAACAATATTGCTTTTTGCCTTTCAACTAGGGAACATCATATTTTAAACTTGGGAATAATTTAGCTTTCAGATTTCTCAAAGTAGTTGCAAGGAGACTTGGAATTTCAAAGTAATTGCAAGGGTATGTGAAACTCAAATCCAGCTTGATGAAAAAGCGGAAAAAAACCTACGAAATCTCAATTAGCATAACCATCAATAACTAGATTCAGTTTCTGGGTGAACAGTATCAGGTTAGTAAAAGGAAACAAGGGACTCATTTAGGAAATATCAATGTTTTGAGGAAAGGCGGAAAAAAGATCAGGAGATCTCAGGCTCAAATCACCATTATGCCTCTGAAACATCACAACTTAAAAAGGGCCAAACTGCTTGAAGTAACAAAATGACTGAACTTTCCTCATTGGGATTAATTTTTTTTATCAATAAATTTTTGCTTTTCCCTTGAAAGGTGCCTAGTAGGTAAAGCTAATATATTTAGCTTCAGAAAGAGAATTAAAAATAAAAAGTCCTACTAAAAATACAGTTCATCCCTACCTATAGTGTATGTATATTCATAACAACACTGACTCTCCAGGGAATATAATCCAGTACATAACTGTACCAGCACAGATATATTTGTATGTGGTGTTGTTCTGTATCCATGCGCTGATCTCTGTAAATACTGGATTAACAAGTTTTCTTGAAACACTTATTGTGTACCCAGTTGAACAACATCTTCTTTGGGTAACATAATATAAATTACCTAAGACACATGATGTGTGTAATAAACCCACATATATAAAACATGTGCAGCAAACAGTTTTTTAGCCCAAATGTGTCATTGCATTTTTTATATTATTTTTGGTTTAGGAAAAAAAGTATACCATCTAGACTAATAGTCCCCCAGATTTCCTTTTTCTTTCTTCTCCCAATTACTAGGTTACTGGCATAGCACAAATCTGAAACAGAGCTCCTAATGATGGTAGATTTGCATTTTATTTTCAGATTTTAATCAAAAAAAAGGATGATATGTTCAACTTTAAAAGTTGATACATATCTATCATGTTATAAACATGCATATGGCAGCAATATAGACCATTCCTTATCACCATTACAATTATTGCTGAATAAATAATTAGCATGCTACAGAATAAGCATATTACATATAATCCCAACAGCATGAAGTCCCAAAGGATGAATGTGATCCTTGAGTACATAAAATGGAGGATATCAAGTAGCAGCAGAGAGCTGCTGTGTCCTGTGTGTACAGCCCTGGGGAAGCCATTACAACAACAAAAATAATAATAATAAAAAAACCAAACCAAAACAAAAAAAAATCAGCATTCAGTTCTGGCATTCACACAATAAGATGCATGGGGGAAACAATTTTGACTTAAAAAAAAAAAAAAAAGGCTTTTATTTACTGTAAATTTATTCAAGTGAAGACTCAAAATCCAAAGGTTACAAGTTAAGGCTAAAGAACTTTTAATGAAAAATATTTTAAATACTGAAAAGAATTAACATCAGAACAACATATTAAAATTTATTCTCTCCTGAGGAAGAATATTTTTTGAGCTGAGGCTTAAGAACTACCTAAGCTGAAGCATAAATTAGAAATGTCATGGTGGTATTACTGAATAAAACCCTATGGCCTATAGATCAAGAAGTCAGAGTAGTCCCTTCTGACCTTTAAATATAAGAGCAGCATTTTATTTAGGGCTTCTATTATTTGTATTCTGCTATTCCTGAGAGTTCCCAGCCACAGTTAAACTCCACATCATGGAAGATCCTAAGCAAAGAGAGAGATTTCATAGGTGTCCCCAAGAGTTTACAGTCTTAAAATTCTATTTTGCAACTTGCAGTGAATGAAGTTCCACATAAGTGGGATCATTTTCCCAAATTCACTAATAACACTCTACCAACATTTCTTATAATGGTATTTTTTTTTTCATTTTTCCATCACCGTATTTGAAAGTTTGACTGCATTCCTTGCTAAGTAGCCTATTCTGTTTTGCTCATATGGGACTCCAAATGGGCATATAAAATTACCATTATTAACTTCAGACTCCTACTACCAGGTATTTTGTATGACAACTCAGAAGACAGGAGGAGGCCTGTGACTGACATAACACACATGTGCTCCTGAAGAACGCACTGGAGAATTCTCTCTTTGATCTGAATCTCTCTAATACAAACAGACTCATCAGATTGGCTAGACACACTCTTATTTTCACATTTTTAAGGCCTTAAAAGTTCCCAAGTTACCCAGGGAAAGATTTATTAATCCTCATTTTGGTATACCTGAGCTAATGGGGCATCTCAATTTTGAAGTCACCTGTAGAAACAGCCACACTTTCGAAGTCTCCCCTGTTTGAGGTTCAGCGCTCATGTACATACTTCTAGCTACTGTTGCCAAGAAAGATGTGTACTGTGTTTAAGCAGGGCAGTTCATGTCCCCAGAATTGTTATATTGCTGATCACCACAATAGTTACTAAAAGCCTCTGCTCCAGACTGGTGGGATTTGGTTTCAATTTTTAGCACACTATTTTCACCGCATCCTACACCCAGCCACAGCTTATCTATCATTTGATTCTGACAGATACATATTTTATATTTTGACAAGCAACCCACTTGACTGCTTTTCTGTGACATCATCTTATCTCTGAATGTACCAACCTGTTAATAACTTCATTTTCTGGTTGAATTTTTTCAAATTAAATTAAGCAGGCGAAACATGTTAAGCTCACCAAGTCCTCTTAACACTTCTGCTGAAGGGCATCTTCTGATAGCTTGATTTTGAAAAGGGCAGCATACAACCTGTTCGGAGAGGGATCTGGTCCAAAATATCAGGTTTCTGGAAGGTGGAGGATTTCTTCCTCAGCCAAGAAATATAAAAAAGACAAGCCACAAAAACAGACAACGAAAATTAAGTATTTATTATATGTTAACTAATATTCTAAAGATTATATAACTATTCAATGGCACTTGAAGGAAGACCTTATGAGATAAAAAGGAGCAATAAATTTTAATAAACTAATTTTCAATTTTTTTACCATAGATAAATAGAAGTTAAATATAGTCCAATCTTAGCATGACATTTTTTTCTATCTTGCAACAATAAAAAGTCAGAAGATTTTATTTCATGTTAATTAAAACAATTTTAAGGGGGGAAGAATATTCTTGCTGGATATACTATGTAACATTAATTAAATATGGGCATTTTCATATTTATCTTATTCCATAATTAGCATTTCTGTGGAAGCAATGCTGCACTGGACAGGAAATCACAAGATAGTGACAAAATTTAATTGGACAACATGGATGCAGAATCAGAAAATCAGGCTTTTTTCACAGTTGTGCAGCTCAGAACATTTCTTCTCATTTTGTGCCACAGTCTGCTGAAATTTAAATTGAAAACATTGCACTAGGAGAAAGAAAATCAATAAGAAAACGTAGCAAAACTTATTTTTTCCAGTTGTGTTACAAGCCTAAACACAGCGCTCTCAGTTCCTGGAGGCTTCTAGTGCATTCAGGTTGTCTGAAAAAGAAAGCTGGCATACACAGAGCCATGTGCATCAATCCTGAGCTGCTTGGCTGCCGGGGTCAAGGAGAGAGGCCTGAAGCAACAGACCTACACTGTGCCCTGGGGTGTATCATCATCTCTGGCCATCACCCCATCCTGGGGACCCTTCAGCAATGAACCTTTGCGCTTCCAAACACATCCTGCTTTGGAGAAAATGGTCTTGGCATGTGCCCACCCAAAGTCATCAGGGCCACAAGAAGGAAAAAGCCCAACAGCACGATTCAGTACTAGAGAGGAGATAAAAAGCTCCAGCCAGTTCCTTTTCTCTTTGCACCTACAGTCTGCTCTGCACTGAGAGGGTGGATACTCTTCCTCTAGAATTGCACCATTTAAGACTGTTCAGAGACCTGAACTGCATAAAATACCATTGCACAAATTACCACTATGGTGGGACTTCATTAGCATTTGAAGATTGCCCACTTAGGGCCAAATCCTTATTCCATTCAATTCCAGGAGAGTACAACTTTCCGCTCTAACAGGGTGTCAGACTCCAACAGGGAGTTTTGAAAACAAAGTATCTTGTTGGGCTTTATACCAACAATCTTCAAAGATAGCGAGTGTGAGAACTGCCGTCCAGTTCTGGAGAAAATTGTGAGAATGTGCCAGGCACTGACAAAGCTCTCTGAGCTCATGCCTTTCTCTACCCCACTTCTATCTGCTGCTAAATTCAAAGCCAACCATATTTATTGGAAAACACATGAAAACCAGTAACTCAAGAAATTGAGTTATAATAAATGCTTTCATTTTCCTCATCAATGTTAAAAATAGTTCTGACTATGCTAACAGTGATCTGATCCCATCCATCGTGTTCCTGTAACAACCCTATTTTAAGTCACTGCAGGCTTTGCCTAGGAAAGAAGTCCAGACCTGAGCAGAGGTAACCTAGGATCAGAGACCAGTCACAGAAAAGACTGAGCCTTTTAAACAAAGACCTGTACTACCCTATGTACAGCAGATGAAATACATATCATTGTATTGGGAAGTGAAAAAACCTCATCTGTATCTTCAACTTGTTTAAAATAGATTTAATTAGAACTAATACAAATGCATCTTTCCTACATGGTTGATCTAATGAACACTGGCAGTTTTAATTACAAACCTATTTAAGGTGAACATATTGCATTACTTTGGAAAAGATGTATTGTTTTACATTGTAGGTGTACCTCCTACTTCGCTATCTGTCACACAGGCAGCGTCTTTAATAGCTGTTAATGTTATGTCTCATTTTCTAAGTTCAATTTTAAAGCTTCTAAGCACAGTCCAATGGAATCCATCCCAAATTTAATAATTGCAATCTATTTTATTTTTTTCTCACTATTTAGTTTTCACCACAAAGAGAATCACAGGTCTCACATGAGGCTTCTGAAATGTAGTTACATCTAAGCTTCAGTGCTCCAGAGCACATAAAATAAATATATGATCAATGAAATGAAACATGACAAAATGTTTCATATTGATGCTATTTTTCCTTTCAAAACGTCTTTTATGGTTAATGCCTTCAGCCACTTTTTCCATACCATTTTTTGTTTTGGTTTGGTTTGGTTTTTTGTAATATATAGCTTTCCTAGTTCTGATTTCAAGTTCAGGGTGCCTGGGGAGAATTGGAAGATTTCTTCAAACCAAGACTGTTCCTTCAGCCTTTCACATGAGAAAATTGTTAGGCGCATTAAAGTATTCCTATGTTGCATTCCTTTGTTCACAGTGAGTTTTGGGAACACATCCTTTTCTCATTATATTTCCATAAAATATATTTGATCTATTCTATTCTTAGAATACCTCTGATGTGGTCTGTGAATGGAGCACAGTATAAAAATATTTTTTTTTTTATATGAGACAAAATGTTTCCATTTCTTAGACACATAAAAAGTTGCTATATAACACTCCACGAAAGTAAAACTTTACAGAAAGTTTTGGTATAACTCTGCACAGATCATGAAAGGAATCCATCCTTGCAGCACCCATTTGTAACTCAAAGCTTCATCAACTGAACTCAGACAGTGACAAAAGGAGAAAGAGGGAGGGGAGAGGAAAGGAGCAAGAAAAAGGAAAGAAATATAGAAGGAATGAGACCGGGATAATACTACCGGGAAGCAAGTTTATATTTAGAAGCACAGAAAGATGTTAACCATGTGCCTCACAGAAAAAAAATAAAGCTGCTGTGATAATAGTTGACAATAAAATCACCTTTGGAAAAAGCCTTAATACTTTCAGAGCGCAACCCAGGATATTTGCAAATGCAGACAGATGTTTAAAGTGTTCACACAGATCACTGCAGCAATATAGAGTTTTTTCCCCCTTCACTTCCCTGCTTTCTAATTGTTGTCTTCAGGATCTTGAGAAACACCAAGTAGCAGCTACGCTGAGCAGCTCTTTTCTGCAGCTCAGGCTTGGCTGTTTATTGCTACACCCATAAAGTTATGGTTTTGATCAATCTCCTCAGAACCCTTTTTCTCTGAAGTTTTCCATTTGCCCAAGGGGGCTTGCTCCAACCTGATATGTTGGAAACATGAGGACCAAGGTAATAAGTTTGTCTCTGGTCCAGATTCACCCTGATCCTGTAGGGAGGGAAATGCTCCCATGCACACGGCCAGGGAAAAAAATCACCCTTTCCAGCAGCTAAGCATGTCCCCGATTTTCACTCCAGCAGTGTGATCTGATGTGAACAGGGAGCCTGCAGCAGCCCAGCTGCACTGGTTGCTGACCACAGATGACTTAATCCCCAGGATAAACAAGGCCTAACGTTCATACTCATCTGCCGATTCCCTCACAGCTTCCTACTCACAGTTCGCAGAAGACGACTTCTTTTTCCCACGACTGGAGAGCTCGGATCAAAGGCTTGAAGAAAATAAAGCTTTTGTTTTTTTAAACTCAGGTTGCAAAAGCCTTTGCTTCACTACATTGGGGTGTTAAAAAAAAAAAAAAAAATAAAAAGCAAAAAACCCCAAAACTAGTTGTAGAAAATTTTTAAATCTTTAAGCATTAACTGGCTTGTGCAGGTACAAGCAGCAGTGGCTGCATGGGATGTACTTAATGCCTCTCACCATCCTCATAAATAAGTATATTTATTGTTGATTGTTAAACAGCCAGTCATTCCCACCAGGTGTTATTTGAACAGCCATGGTAAGGTTTCAATAGGCTGAGCCAGAAAGCAGGTGAAGGGGAAGGTTTGGTTAGTTTATTTTTTAATTTTCTTTTAATTCTCATCAAAACTAAAAAGTATTAGAGAAAAATCACGTGAACAAAAATGCAAAATCTGAGAGAAAAAATGTTTTGGGTTTGTTTTTAATCAGCATTTCAGTTTAAAGGAATGAAACAAAGCTTAAGATCTCAAAATCAGTCTGGTGGTGTCTGTCGGAAAGCCTTCAATGTATTGACAGCACAAAGCAGTGGCCTGATCCTGCATTAATGGCAGAGACTGGAAATGTGGGAATTAGTCACATAGGTGTGTTGGCAGGGTTGTGTCATCTACCCTATAATGCGCCTGGTTGCTATCACTTTTACTTTAAAGAGCACTAAAATCCAGCTAATAAAATTTAAAAAGAAAATCATATAAAGTGACATATAACTAGGTTTCACATATGTATAAAAAAGCTTTAACATGTTCTTTGACATGTGAAATGTATACTCTTTGCTTTCGTGTTCCACTAAAAAAAAAAAGAAAACAAAACAGAGCTACAAGAAAAAAAAAAAAAAACCACCCTCCCCCCACCAAAAAAAAAAAAAAAAAAAAAAAAAAAACCAAAAAAAACCCAAAAAAAACCAAAACACCGAAAATCCCAAACTCACTCACATTAAGAAGTACTGCATGTGTTACAGGATTGTTCTGGCAAAGGAAATTTCCCCCCAGCTGTCCCTGAAATTTTCTTGGGTAACATACAACAATGCATATTCACCACACTGTCCACAGATTTGCACACATAAATAGACTTACATGGAGGCAAGTTTTTTCTCCCTAGGAACTCCTCTTCCTTTCCAGAAGTAACTTTAATTACCATGTGGCATATCTCTCTCTTCCTTTGGGGCCCTTGGCTCTGCTACTGCCACCCCAAGCAAGTTGGTCCTTCAACCCAAAGACCTCAGCAATGCCCATCTCAGGAACTCCTGGCCATGCAGGCAGATCTGCATCCCATGCAAGTGATCTGTGTCACGCTTGTAAAGACACTGTATCTCTTGCCACTGTCTTAGAAAATGGCTCTGCAAGCACTGGAGATGCTGATGGGAGTCAAGATTACCCCAGCACACACCTTCTAGTTGAACTACTTCAGAAAAAGTGACACAGTGCACCTTGGGTCATTTAAATTAATTAAGTTATTAGGGCAGAAAAAGTAATTCACACGAACTCCCTTTGTAACTGTATGGTTGAATTTCAGACACTTTCTCCACTTAAGAGAATCGTGAACTGCCTCACTATGAGGAGCTAAAGAGCCAGTGGCCAATAGACACCATTTCTTTGCTGTAGTTAGGCTTTGTAGCTGGTGCCCCTCTCCCCTTTGCTTTACGACGTGTTCACAGTTGTCCAGGTACCCCTGCACAAGCTGGCCACACACAAGCAGCCTGGCTGTGAACATAAGTACAAGATGATGCAAAGGCAGCCCCTTACAGACACCACACAGAAGAATATCCCAATGTGGGACCTCACCTTGCAGATGAGGTTTTCTTCACTTCACAGAAAAAATCTCAACCATTTGTACAGAATGAAGAAAAAAAAATTAAAAATGAAAGAATAATATGCTTGGCTTCCCATCCCATATACAAAATCTGAAATGGCTGGATCAGAAAAGCTCCACCATCATGTGCTGTGTATCTATTTATGTGCAAGGTAAAGGCCAGTGATGGAGAGAGCACTTTGTTTCACTTTGTTTATTGACATTTCTTCATATCAGTTCAGCGATCTTCAGGATCAATTTCTTAATTTGCAACATCTTTTAAGCACGTCAGAGATCAGAAATGAACCATATCTTGCTTCTTAATAAGTTTCTGTATAAATCACTGCCTTATTAAAAACAAAATGCTGTATCCTCCTGTAATGATCAAATTCTCCAGTTTAGCAATGTTAATGACCCTTTACTTTGGCACACTGAAATATTTTTATAATAAAGGCTAGGACTTGCATTGTATTTATTGTAAGCAGGGATTTTATGTTTTTTAAAAATCGATATTTTAATATGTAACACCTAAATATATGACCTTCTTATGGCTACATTTCAAAGGCAATGTGTGTGTTCCATTTAACTTTTTTTTTTAAAAAAAAGAAAAGCTCATTCTTCAGAAAGTTGTAAATATTCTAAAAAGCCTGTTAATCATGAATTCTTGTAAAAAGAAATTCGTTTAGGGCAAGGGGAATCTATACGATTTTCAGCAAATAACATTTGTTTCAGATGCATTGGTTCGCATGTCAGCAATCCAATGTGTCATGCCCGGTTACATGTGTCTTGTTGTGTTAAAATTATGTTCCTGACATACCCAGGCTCAATGCCCCATCTCCATTATG
The DNA here is from genome assembly GCA_009867235.2 of Psittacus erithacus. Lineage (NCBI taxonomy): Eukaryota > Metazoa > Chordata > Aves > Psittaciformes > Psittacidae > Psittacus > Psittacus erithacus. The sequence continues at coordinate 36,165 of WYDI02003783.1, forward strand.
TGTCAGACTGCCCATTTTAAGTGTTAGCTTTTAATTTCCTTTTTTTTTGCCTTGCATGAATTTGCTAACTAGAGAATAAGACTGATGTCCTCTTCAGTCTCTGGTCCCAGTAGAGACTGCCCAGCATGACTCTTGCACCCACCAAACACACTTAAATCATATGTGGCAATGGTCCAAGCACAAAGGAGAGGCAGTACTATAAACAGCTGTATCAGCTGAATATGACAGTATTGTTCGATTCCCACTGCTTTCCTAGAGCCCTCTCTGAAAGCCTAGCTCCTTGCAGGAGAAATAATGAATGCTTACATTTGTCACCTGTTCAAAATACACTCATGTTAAATGTCACAATCAGCTTCTTGATGAAAGTCTATGTAGGTGTAGGAAGGTAACTAGCTCTCTTTGCAGGGCACATTCAGGTAGCTCTTCGTGCCATGGATGTTTTAGCTACACAGCATCACTTCCAGTGGGCACAGAGGTGGCTGACAGGCAGATGGCATGAAAAACTTCACAGTTAACTAGAAATCCTATATAAGCAAATGTGGGCTTTGACGCTACTGGAAACGATCTAGGTAGAATTATTTTTCTACAGCAGAATTCGTATCTAGCAGTTAGAAACTCAGACACATGCCAGTCTCTAGTATTAACATTTGCTCTGTAAAGTTAGATTCATCAAAGTATTTGGCTTCTGTCTTCCTCTAAAATACTGATAATTGTCAACCCTGCATCCAGGATTTATTTTGGAATAGCAAGAAATCATCAGTAAATAGAAGTTTCCTTAAAGGACATTTTGAATTTATTTCCTTGAGTACCAGTGTTGAAATGTCAAAACTCTCAGCACAGGGCTCAAGACTTAAATATGCCTTTTGGTAAAATTATAACATTTTCCCTTTATTACAAATGTACAATAGACAAAAAAATGTAGTATCAATTTTTTATAGGACTACAGTGGTAATATGACAGGTATCAAACAAACATTTTGGGCATTAGGGTTAGATGGTTTTTAGTTTCCTCTTGCACAGAGAGATCTATGGTACAATGTTTCACAGTGGCAGAGGAAGTAACTCCCATAAACATCCAACCTTTACTTTATCATACTTGTGTCTTCTCCATACACTTGACAGTCAAAAACTGGAAGTCAAACCTGGCAGAATCCAATTTTGTAGAAGTAACAAAGAAATTAATAATCAAGCTATCAAGCATAATTATGCCACAAGTCAACATTTCTCCAAAAACAGTAGCTGATGTATGCTATATTGTCTCATGCACTCACAAAGAGTAACAAACATTACTTGTTGGTGTAAAATTTTAGCAGCAAATCCTGACTTTGGAAGCTAACATTAAACTGACATGATAGGTGACCATAAGAGATCTTGAGTGTCGAATAAGTCTGAAAATTTCACCCAGTGACATAGCTTAAGCTAAAACTTAATATTTTGTCATTCAAAGTGTAGCTTTTCCTTATTACAAGACTCCATATGTCTGCAAAGTAGCCCAGTACTTCCATTTTCATCTGTGTCTCTTACAGCTGGACAGTTTATGACCCAGACATGATGAAACCGTAGGTTCTAGTTTGGGACTATCTGAACTGCACCAGAAGTTTCTGAAGAAAATCTGAAAGGCAAATTTGTTAGTCTGAAGCTAAACATGGTTTGGTGGGTTTTTGTTTGGTTTGTGGTTTGGTTTTTGTTTAGTTTTGTTTGGGTTTTTTTGTTGTTGGTTTTTTGGTTTTTTTTTCAATTAAACTGACTGGTTTGCATCTTGCAACATTCCAAAAAATTAAACATAATAAACATCTTAGACTTGCTGCCCCTTTAGTTAGACAGGTTTCCCACAGCTGAATCCTTTCATGATACTCCTTGGGCTTTCTATTTTAAGAAGTCATCCCTTTCTGCTTCTCTCTGGAGGCAAACTCTTTTGCTCTCCTGCCAATCTTCCTGTTGACCTTTCTGTCCTGTGTGCTTAGCCCTTACATCTCTTTTCCAAAGTCTTTTCTCTGTCCTTCCATACTACTAGACCCTCTTTATTTCTAATGCAAATAAATCCCCTTCAGTTGCCAGCAGATCTCTTCTGCCTTGGTTGCCAAATTATTTAATCTTCTAGCCATTCTCTTTCACTTTTGCCAGATTTCTCCAGCTTCCAGAGAAAGTGTGTTGCTGAGACCACCCCATGTAATTTGCACCAGTATAACAGCCAGGATTGATACAACTGGATCTATAAACTGCAGGAACCGCTTGTAGCAGTAAAAAGTTAAGTTATTATGACATTGAATTTATATGTAAACATTGATCTTAATTGCACATGAAGAGGAAATTACTTTTGAAATACTATAGGTAATAATTTTACCTCAATCTCTAATTTCCAAACCAAAATATTATCTTAAATAACACATAAAACTATACTGGAGGCCACCTTTTTTTGCATGGAGAAGAGAGGCCTGCTTATTAAACATCTCTTTACCATGAATACTATAAAAATGGCAATATGATTAGATCAGCTTTTTTTTACAAGTTTCATGCAAACTATTGTTTGTCGCAATAGCTGCAAGACAGTATCCAATAACCTCTTCAGAAAGTCATTGACATAACTGTTTGCAAAAACTATAACTCTCACTTAAGATTTTTTATTAAATCCCTCCACTCCGCATGTCAGATCAGGAAGAACTGTCCATGCCTAGGGACTAAGGGGCAATGTTCTTTTTGGCTTTGGACAAAGCCCTCATCTACATATGTGTATTATTCCATCCCAGCTACAGCAATATCTCTAGCCAGCCCAGCCAGATTAATATTTAAATATGATGACTATGCAAGTCAAAAGCTTCAGGCTTGATTACCATGGTTCTCATAGTCTCAGTAGGAAACCACTAACTAAAAAAGGAACACAAATCTTTTGGAGTACAGAAAACCAGAAGCAGAAGCACCGCCCAAGCCTATCACCCTTACACCAGTTCTCTTTCCATTAAATATCAAGCTAGATACTTCATTTCAAGTTTTAAAGACCTTTGGAGGAACAGACCAGCTTGGTGGGCTCCATCACCCAGCATGAACACATTTGCACTTGAGAATTGCTTTCAAACAGGAACATCACCAAGCATCAAACTCATGCAGATAGATTAAGTGGTTGAGGTAGCAAAAAGACATTCTATCCTAGAAATATAGTAATGATTAGAATACCAGCATTTCTAAAAGACACTAATAAATCTTGCTATATTGACCTACAGCAGCCTCACAAAAATAACACCATACAACTCCACAAAGCCCCTCTTCATAGATTAGGAAAAAAAAAAATGTGTCTCTGTTGCAAAATTTTGAAACCAAAAAGATGAATGTTGCATAAATACCTACACTTATGCACAAATTGATAAAAGCAGCTGGAAAGTCAGCCAAAACATTTTAAAATACTCTTCTTGCTGGTGCATACTCTGCTCAATACAAAGACATTGTCTGCTCAGCTCAGAACATTTCAGCTATTCTCAGCCTTAGACCTGTGAAGTCTTAATAGGTTATTGTGGTTTTGAGGGCTTTCAAGCTTTCCCTGTATCAGTTTTCACCTGACAAAGGTACCTATCCTAATAGTCGAGTCCACATTTTATACAGTAAAGTAGAACAACTTTCATTTTAGGGAATAAAACACCCTCCAGCTGAAGAAAATTCTCACATTACAGTATGTTAAGATGAATCTACTTCAATTGTGGTCAGTTGTCATGGAGAGAGGAGGTGGGGGGGAATGCATTCCCATGTGAAAACCTCTCTTACTAGGAAAAAAAAAAAAAAAAGTAATCAAAACCTTGAAACAGAAAAAAAACCCCAAAAAAACCTAAAAAGAAAACAACAAAAAAACCCAACACACAGACAAAACCCCAACTTCCCTCCTTCCTGCTTTTGACATTTTATGCAAGGTAAGTGAATCTGGAATGAGAGATCATTTTAAAAAATACTCAGTATACTATTTACGTACATAAATGTGGTTGTGTAAAAATATAACAGGAATGCACGCACAATTGGTTTAAGTAATTTTCTCTTGGCAAACCACCATAAAAAATGGGCGTCATGGCGCCACCAGAATCCTAAATTGTGGTGGAGAATCATCAGTACACATGGCATTAATATCTGTCTCCTTGCAGGAGACACCCTTGCCTGCATTACTGGCCTGTCTTTTAAATCTAAGACGTTGTAACTTGAGTTTAAAATGACACCATAAATAAAATATACCCTCCCTCCCCAACAAAAAGTTTACCCACTTTATTAAAAAGACACAGATTTCATACAGTTTACTCCCAATAGAGCTCTTCATTGCTAAGGCACACCAAAAATGTAGTACTAATGGGTTAATAATAGATCATGTAATCTTCAGTCATGATTCAAACTACTGAGAGACTTTTTAAATATAATTAGTTAACCCATTGGTATTACATTCTTGTTACTTTGGATTGATCACAAGACTGTAGGGATCTCATTACGCCATATCAGCTTATTTTCCCTAGTGGCTGAGAATGCTTAGCTGTCTTTTAATATCTTACTATTAATTACTTTCTAAGTTTTCAAATCTTCTTTTTCCTTCTTCCAAACTTAAGCAGTGTCATGTTAGAGCAATTGAAAATATCACCATTATCTTTGCAAAGTTCTCCATGACTTGTAAATATTTTTTAAGTATTCCACCAGATGAGATTCATGTATTTTAAAGGAAAATGTCTCTACTGTGTCTCTAGGTTGGTGAAGAAAAAAAAAAGGGGGGTGGGGAGGGTTTGGGGCGGAAGGGAAAGTAGACTGATAGTTTAGGAACACCCACTCAAGATAAAATAAGGAACCTGAAAGATTTCCTGAGGAGGTTAATGGAGGCCAGGCCAATGGTAAATGACCTTGAAGTCCCCAGATGAAGCTTTGTGTTTCTCCTCGAATTATTTATGTATTTTTATAAAGGATTCTTCAGCATGCAAAGCTAAGTTTGTCAACCCTGATATGGCAAGAGTCCAAAAAATGTCACAAGTGCCACCTATATATACACACAAATAAAGGGGAACTCAGTATGAAAATATTTTTAGTTGATTTTCTTATATTCTAGTCAGTGCAGTATTGCCAAAAACATGCTCACATAATTCAGAGACAGTACAGCAGCATAGCATTAGCATATTCAAAAATTAGCAGATATAGGTATTTTAAATGAAACTTACCCACAATGACACATGTTTAATTCAGACTGCGAGCCATAGTGTGCTTTTCCCAACAAGTTATATGACTGTAACACTGTCTTAAATGTTATTATTTTAGGTACCTCAGAAAAAAAAGGGGAGGGAAAAAAAAAAAAAAGTGTTAAGGATCCATACACAGGGTTTCTGCAAATGAATATGATGTATTCCAGAAACAACATGCATTCACACACACTCAATAAGAAAGGGACTGTTTACTCAGTTTATAGCTTGAAAACCACTAGGGACTGTGTTTCAGTATGGGAAATTTTAGTACAGTGCATTGTTAATGCAAAATAAAAAACAAGCCTGGGAAGTTAGGATTATATTTCTTTGAAAATGCTTGTTTGGACCATTAAAAAAAATATTGCCTTCTAATGTCAAAGTAGGAACAAATACTTTTTCAGATGAATAAAATCTGTAATCAGTTAGATAAGAGCAATATGCTTTTTTCTGGCATTTAATCAAACAATGAAATCACATACACATTTCCTGACACAAAAGACAAATGATGTAATAATCTGAAGGAGTTTCTCTATCTCCTTGGAACTTTGCATACTTGACTTGTTTTCCATATTTTCTGACTTTAAATGGTGGGAAAATTATATTAAAATGCTTGTAGCAGTTCCTCTAAACTAGCATCCTTTTTGTTTTATTGTATTTAATATAAAAGCAGCAATTATTTGATTTCAAAGTTATGAAAATATGTACCTTATGAGAAAACAAGCAATTTAAGCTTTAATTGGTGTCATTTTTCACAGAACTGGCAAGATTCTTGCATCCCTGGCATGTTGTTTTCTATAAAACTGCAGAGCTGCTTTCAATGAGTGTTTTACGAATGTATAAGTTGTTACATGAAGGTATGTGAGTGGATGTCTGGAAATATAAGATTTTGGGGGGGATTTATTCACAAAAGATGCATTTTATTTCATAGTGTATATACTGCATTTTTTCCTTAATATTCCTAATGTGCTTTGCTTCCCATTAAGCATTTCTTCCCTTCTCGTATGGGAAGAAAGGGGAGGTATGCAAGAAGGATATTTTGCGCAGGAGAAATAGAAATAAAGATGGGAGAAACAATGGAAAAAAACTGCTTTGAAAAGATTATTTTATGTACATATTTTCTATAAAATTAGACACTCTGACCAGTTGGTTTTTGGTTAGTTTTGGTTAAGACGTTATTTCTTTCCATCTTAGTGAAACGCTCAACCCCTAATTTAACTTTCCTCTAGGAAGTTTATAATACTCCTTCCCTTACCTCTTAGGGGCATGATTTTCTGTTTTAATTTATTTTAAATGGTACCTACAATACATGAACCAGAGGTCTCTGATACTAGTTCCTGTAAAAATGATCCCAGTTAAAGAGGTTGGTCTGTGTGTACAATGATCCAGTCCCACACCTATCATGGAAAGGGGTATATGAGTGCAAATAAGATACCAGAATGTCAGCATTGAGTCTTAGGAAGAAGCAGGAGTCTCGTGGACACTGTTCTGCTGTGCCACTCATCTTCAGTGCCCTCTCAAAAGCTTGTAGGACCAAGCTAGGAGGGGGTCTTTAAGGTGGTAAATGACTCCAGAAAGAGCATACTTCACCAGTGGATTGATCCAGGACTTGATGTTGTCCCACTAGCAGCATGGTGTCAAGAAAGGTGTGAAGGAACAATGTTGCTGTGGATCCATCAGTCCAACAGCCACAGGGAGCAGCCCTATCTCTCCATGAGACTGTCTTTCTCATAGCACAGACATAGCTTCCACCACTTAATGAATACATATAACACAAGGAGTTTGGTGCTTTGATTTAGCAAGCAAGACTTAGACATAACATCATCCAAGAGGATTTCAATGAGCAGACCTTTCACCCTGCACATGGGCCAAAGTGGTGAAATAATCATGTACCCAAGAAATTTTTTCCTCTGAAATGACTATTCTACTAAAAGACCACCATTGCCATTGGATTTGGAGTCTACCCTGTAGAATCAGCCATGTGTGAGGTGGTCAGTGTCTCAGAGTCAGAGCACAGGAGACCAGAGCATTTTTTTTCCCCCATCTTAGAACTCAGGAACACCATTAGCTGAGGCATCACAGGCTCCGCATGGCAAACATCAGCAAGTCAGCCTCAACCAAGAGGGCACATTGGTGTTGAGCACTTAATTAAGGGTTTTCAGCCATTTATTCCATAATTTCTCAGTTCTAGACTTTATGAGGTAGACACCAGCTCCTTTGGCTCACAAATTTTTCTGTTCAACCATGCATTTGCTGGAATCAGTAGTGGGTACCTGTGAAACACCCAAACAGAGTGACAGTCTCTGCACTGCTCCTTTACCCATCTACCTTCTTATACATTCTCCTTTCACATCAAAACACCTACTACCATGATTATATGCCTGCGACCATTCCTTCTTTACACTTCAACATTTTAATTAAAAAGCAATAAAACTCTTTAATTTGAGGTTTGTACATAAAAATATAAGTAAAAGTGGCCCAAACACTGGGTAGAGACTATTGAAATCTGAGCTGAAAAGCAGTTAGAGTAACTTTAACCACCTGAGAAATGCAATAATCACCCTGAAATGTTCAGCCTGGAGTGTTTTATTGCCATTATAAACTGCAATTTATACATTAAAATAAGGAAAACAGTCAGACCCATCCATTTATGAGCTATAATAAATACGGTTATGACATCACTGACAACCAGTCACAAACTTCCAAGCACATCCAGAGCTCTAAAGCAATTTCACAATTACCTTTTAAATCTGTTTTCTATCAACACGTGTATTTCTTGGGTGTTCACACAGCCAAGGTCTTGAATCAGTCAGCCATGCCATCATGGATGCAAAGGTCTCCTGCACTCTGCAAGCTCTTGGCTTGACTTTGTCCTTCATGACTCTTGCACCCATCCTATCCCCAGCTACATGTATCATCTATCTTCCCGATGACACTCATGCAAAATAAGAAAAAAAAAATAAAAAAATCTGATTGTGAATAATCCGGGGTTTGTTTTTTTTTTTGTTGGTTTTTCTTTTTAACTCTCAAAACACTTCCTTGACAGAATTTGGGAGAAATGGTGCTATTAGAGGAACTTTTAAAATTACCATCACAGCTCTTGTGAAGTCCCTGTCTTTGAAGGAGAAGCGTTTCTCAACTATTTATGCTAAGTGGTTACACCCCAGAAGAGTTAGCCATTGCATGCAGCCTTGAATACAGCTTCTCAATCTCTTTTTCTAGATTTCTCCTCCAAACACAAGCCAACTTTTGTTCTTTCCATTGCTGCAAGTTTCTTGGGGGAGGAAAGTTTCTAAAAAGGATAAATAGTACCTCAGAGAACAGCTCTTCTCTATGAACAAGCTAACAGGATAAGCCTATAATAGTAATATAAATCAACCACAATATTTATTTTTTCCTTTTTTTATTTTTTATTTTTGTGTTTAGGTTTTGGGTTTGGTTTTTTTTGTGTGTGTGTGTTTTTTTGTTTGTTTGTTTTGTTTTTGTTTTGTTTTTTGTTTTTGTAGGATTTTTTTTAAGAGAGTATTCTTCTCTTGGAACCAGAAGTGCAGCAATTTCTTTCTCTACTACTCCTTTCTTGATGAAACTTATCTGGTCCCTCTGCCTTCCAGCTGTTGATGCTTTTGTCACATGCAGTGTAGCTTCATTGGGATCAAAGATCTTTGACTTCATCCTCAGACTCTGATAACCTGGAGCTAAGCTGGAGAAAACGAGCTGTGGTAACAGTTGCATGAGCCTGATCCAGCAGCAGCTGCCAAACACAAGGGCCTCCTACATGGAGGACAACAGCTGAAGACATTCAGATCAGAGAAAACTTGCTGTGCTAAAGCAAAAAGAAGCTGGGAGTCACAGAGCGAGGACCAACCATGAATTAGGTGCCATGCTGAGTGCAAGACAGGCTGAAGCAATGTACGGGGGTGACCTGTCTGATTCACCACCACAAGCAAAGGCTAAATAGCAAGTGAGGGAAGAAAGGAGCACATGAAGTGCTGGAGAAGACACAGTATTTGATACATCTAGATAAACACAAAGTCTTGTGAGATCTGACGGTACTAACCCTGTTATTTTACATTATAGTCTTCTCACTCAAAGCATCTCATTCCCCTTTTGTCTTCATAGCCCAGTGGTCTCCAGGCTTTTTGTCTCCCCACATTTTCCCTTAAATCAACCCAATTTCCCTGTAGAAAGTATTCTTGATTTTCATTCTGCTTACAAAGAATTCACCTCACCAGGGGACCGATTTTCAAATCTTCCACCTTCCCTTGCCAAGCATCAATCTCACCACTGGAGTATCACCTCTTCCAATCAGCCAGCTTCACCCAAATATTGTAACCAAAGCTGATGATGTGACTTTTGTCTCTATGACTTCACCTGCCACTAAGATAGGTCATGGTCCCTTTTATCAATATTTGCCAGTTTACGTTACCATGAGCATCACTGGCAGATGTGCATTTCGTTCCACTAATGTTTTGTTTTCAGTTGGGGAAGACACCAGCCACTTCTTCACTTATGTTGGGAAGTTCCTGGTAAAAACCAACCAACCAACCAAAACCCAAACAAACAATCAAACAAAAAACAAATCAAAACATGACAGGAAGGGGATATTGCTCTTGCAGTACCCACTGCAGCACATACAGAGATACACATTTCTTCTCCATTATCATCCTACGTTGCACTATGGTTAGTAATATCCTATAAAAGCCCAAGGAAGTCTTAGTTTGGCAGCAAGTGTAGTAGCATACCTAAAGTTTTGCAAGGAAGTTTATTTTCTCGACCACAGAGAAGACCAGAGGCAGATCCATCAGGAGAGTCACAGTGAAACCATGGTCAGCACAGGAAGACTGCTAGAAGACATTGACTTCTTCAAAATTCTTTGTAGCACTGGCTTTTTACCAGTTGGGTAAAAGCAGGCCAGGCACTCAGGAAGATATTTCATTCTGAATGAAATATGTTAATATTTGAAAAGGTTCATTTTGAACAACTCCCATGGATTTGGTTGACATGCTTCTATTGGGGGAAAGGAGAGAGAAATAAGTAGTCAAAAATAATCAACATTAGTGGTTAATCAAATGCTACTGGGAAGATGCAGAGAAGAAAGGAAGATGGACTTGATTTCTCACTTAAAATAAAGCTTTCTCCAGTTTTCATTGTGCATCAAAACAGGAATCGAATGTATTTTTTAAATGTAAGCAATATCTCTCCTTACTTTAGAACTGAGCAAACACAGACAGAGGACCAGGTAGGAGATGTGTTGCTCTTAATCTGCTGTAATGCTTGCACGCATATATACATGGACACACGCCCACAACATTGCTTCTCAACCTTGTGTTTGTAACCCCAGTACTCCTAGTGGAAGAAGTCACCTTGATAACCTAAATTTTAAGAAAATTTGCAATACAAATTCAAAATTTTAAGAGTGATTATAAGAATAGGTATGTGCCTGTGTCTTTTGAGTATAGATGTTTGTCAGTGAAAAGAAATCTTATGAACTGGAAATTTACTTCATGGATTTTTCAGCATCAGTTCATACCAATTTTTCACTGATACAGAATTTTTCTCACTTTCATCAGAAAATAATGCCTTAGTTGAGAAAAAAACTCTTTAGCGCTCTTTATTATGTTTAAATAATTTAAAATGTTTATCGGTTTAACGTATCCTAGGTATCTAATTACTTGCAGACTTTCACTTGCACATTGTTAATGGGAAAAACATCATCTTGCCTCATTTGTTTTTATTTAAAAAAAGTATTAAGTTACAACAAATACAATGTGTGATTTAAAATTCAGAATATTTGGCCATTTATAAGCCAGCATATAAACAGGGATTACTCTCTCTTAAAACGCTGAGACACTGTTCCTGTCAATATTTGATATGTGTTATTTGCTATCTGAACTGAATGTCCCATCACTGTAATGCTCTTGTTCTTTGATTAGGTGATCTAAACTACATAAACAGGTGGCTAGTCTGGTTAATTGGCTTTGCTTTTCTCTAAGGGATAATGGAAATACTTTAGTTGGTGTGAATTACAGGCTATGCAAGGGTGGAAATTGGGCTAGCAGAAATAATTAAGGTTTTAAACCTTGTCTTATGCACAGAAGCAAGCACTGTGTATGGCTTAGTATATGGTGCAACAGGTTAATACATCTAGTCTTTTTCTTAGAAACTGGAGCTATAAAATAGTGACAGCAAAGTGTATTTTTAACTCTGAATTCAAGTTTCTTGTTTTGAGATCTCTAGTGAAAATTAACTTGTGCAATTGTAAACCAAGCCTTAACCCTGCAAAGACATATTCGTATCCTTATCTGTACCCTAGTTGAGCAGCATCATTTTCTTCAATAGGATTCATCATGAGACTGTTTAGAGACATTAGAAGTAATTAAACACAAGCATAAAACTCTTTGCAAGATTGAGACCTAAACTACTTCAATTTCTACTACAAATTATTTTAGTTTCATAATTAAAGCAAATTTTTGCTACTGAAAGGGTATCTGATCCCCACTGAAATGTATGGCGATAAAACTCTGTTAGTACAAGTGCCTTTTAGAAAGCCAATAAGAACAGTGAAATACCTGCAATTGAATTTTTAGTTAAAATTTAGTTTCTGAGTTTGTCTCATTTTTACTTCTTCACCATTCTTCATTATCACCACTACTTCACTACTAGCCCTAGATGTAGTCTATCACTTGTGTTGGCTTTATGTCTTTTGGTCTGTCAGCAGTGTTTCCAAAACTGTAATATCCATTTCTGTGTAACTGAGGTACCACTTGAACTAGTTTCCTTGAATAACACTGCTGGATTTTTTATCATATTGCGTGTTTCCCCAGGTCTTACTCATTCCCCCAGGATCCTGCCCAAAATGTGATCTCTCATTCTCCATTAAATCCTGGTGGATTTGAGCCATACTTAAGTGCTTCAGAGAGTCCACTTGACCCTCCTTATCCCTGCAGCCAGATGGGCTCACTGCCAACTTTAAAACATCCAATAAAGACATGTGCATAATAAAGCCTAAGAACCACCCAAAAATTGAATGTTCCAGCCATTGTAAATTCTCTTTCCCTAATCAAAAATTACCTTGCATACCATAAGTTCCTAATAATTAACGTCTCTATAGAGTCAGGCAATGCTACTGTAATTAAGACAATACTATTGGAGCAAAGCTGGGGTTTGCTCTCCATCACGTATATTATATTTTATCATGGGCAGACCCAGAACCTGTTCTGGAAGGCTACCAGTTTAAGGCCATGACCTGCAAATGCAAAAAGCCAAGAAACAGAGAGATAAAAGGAGTCAATATTACAGGCACGCTATGGTATTTCTATGGAGCCTCCCTTAAAGCAAAAAATACCTACGAGGATGTTAATGAATACAGGCATTGTGCCTTTTCTGAAGTCAGAATCATGTTCCTCCCAAGTCTGGAAAGTGAATATTGGACTCATGATCAGCCTTTTGTGGTTTAAAATCCAAGAATCACTTAGCCAGCTATTTCCCCAGTACTGCCAACCATAGCAAAGAAATACATCTTAGGACTGAGGCAGTTATACTACTAACAACTTTAAAGTGGGTTTGGTTTCTGATTGGGGTTTTGGGGTTTTTTTTGTTGGCAGTGTTTTCTTGTAAGTTGGTTTTTTTGGGAGGGTGGGGGGAAGGGTGAGGAGGGATGATTAGCACTGGGAAGGGAAAAAGCTACTAATCCGTTTCTCAAAAAACATACTGCAGGGCTCAATAGGGGTAGCTCTTCTGAGGTCATAATGTGTTTCAGATCATAAGCGTAAACAACTTTATTTTTTAATTTTTTTTTTTTCCTCAGAATACATGCACTTTCAACTTTTCATGGGCCTTTCCCAGCTAATTCTCTAAAATTTCATCAGTAAGCCAAGACCAAAAACAAGATACAATTGCTTAGACCCGACATAAAAATATTACTATTTATATTGATGAAACAGTTAAGAAGTCTATCCATAGCTGTGACTGCCATAGCAAGCTTACGATCTGGAGAAAGACTGGGGAGCTCAGAGGAGCAGCATGGCACTAAGGGTAGATAGAGTGGGCTCCCGCCTTGCTGCCAATACAGCCCCACCGCTGCTGGGTTCAATAGAGGGACAGTGGTGAGCTGAGCATAGGCTGTTTCTGCACCCTGATTTGAATGCTATTTGTACTACTGGAGTCCTATTTTGATTATTGTGAGTTCTATTTTGAGATTTCTGAATACTCTTTTGACTCTACTGTATGTGTAATCTGGGAATATCAGGAAACAAAACATTAACCAAAACATCTCTTCAAAGAAGGTTTTTTTAGCCTCCTTTCTGAAGCTCGACTGAGAACATCACAGGACTTCCCCTGCCATGCCCTTCCATAGAACACCCTGTTACCTCTGTGGCACTGCTAGCCCAGGGCTCTGAAGCCTTGAGGTCACCCTCAAATTATGAGATTTGCTAAAAAATATCTTTTTTATTTTTTTTTCTCTAATCAAAAGTAAATGAGAGAGTGGGAATGCTTGATTATTCTTCATTATGAGCGTACTTCATATATTTCTTTAAATCTCTCCACATAGGGAATCCATTTGTATATTTTAAAAAATTAAGACAGCTGCAAATTCTGTTCAATTCTGAAGAGAAAGATAAGCATCGTTGTACTTAATGAAGCCAACAACTTCATCTTCTTCCTCAGAATGCCTGGAAAGAACTAATGTCCAGAAGGACCTTTGGACCTAGGAACAGGAGAAGGGACAGAGACTGACCAACATGTCTGGATTTTAACTAAGGCAAAATCACAAGTTAAACTTCTGCAGTAATAAAAGGTATAGCACAGCATTCATTTCCTTTTCCCTGTGCTTAATATTTCTGACAATGGAGGTCTACTCTTTGGCTTTGCAGCTGTACTACAACATTGAACTGAAGTGCCTTATTTATGTTTCCAAAAAATGTATGTGGCAGCAAGAGACTCCAAACAGCATTCCTATAGCAACACATAGCAGCACATTTCAAGCCAACCAAACTTCCTGAGTCTTCCTCTATGATTCTGGCATACTTCAAATAATTTCCTAAGACCCCAGAGAAAATAAGGAGCAGGCATGGTTGATTTATTGAAAATTTACCTTTTTAAATATTAGAGGTAATGGCTATATGTTATGTCCTTGACAGTCCATGTGTGATGCATATATTAATAGGCAAAATTATCAATAAGGCATGAGGTATAAAAACAAAATGTATTCACTGACAAAATAAAAACAAATACGGAAGTTCTTCTGCTAATTCTAAGCTGCTTCTTTTCTCTAAATGACAAAAAAAAAAAGTGTCCAAGTGTCTTTCTTAAAGATGTCAGTAGAATCATTCAAAACTCCTTGTTTTGCTCCTGGCCAGCACAGCACACCTTTGACTTTAGTATTTCATAACTCTTTTCTAATGCTCCAAGAATGACAGAATAGTTTGGGTTTGAAAGCCCTGAAAGACCATCCAGTTCTAACCCCCAGCCATGGGCAGGGACGCCTTCCATTAGACCAGGTTGCTCAAAGTCCCATCCAATCTGGCCTTGAACACTGCCAGAGACTGGGCAGTCACAGCTTCTCTGGGCAGCCTATGCCAGTGTCTTACCACCCTCACAGAGAAGAACTTCTTCCTTGTCTAACCTAAATTTACCCTCTCTCATTTTAAAGCCACTGTCCCTTGTCCTATCCTACATTCTCTTACACAAATTCCCTCTCCAGCTCTCTTGTAGGCCTCTTCTGAAAGGTACTGAAAGGTCTCCCTGAAGTCTTCTCTTCCCAAGGCTGAACAAGCCCAACTCTCTCAGTCTGTCCTCACAGAAGAACAGATACTCCAGCCCTCTGAGCATCTTCGTGATCTCCTCTGGAGTCACTCCAACAGGTCCCTGTCCTTCTTACATTAGGGACCCATTGCTGAACACAATACTGCAGATGGGGTCTCACTAGAGCACAGCAGAGGGAGAGATTCCCCTCTTTTAACCTGCTAGTCATGCTTCTTTTTGATGCAGCACAGGATGCAGTTGTTTTTCTGTGTTGCAAGCATGTATTGCTGGGTCATGTTGAGCTTCTTGTCAAACAACCCCTGCAAGTCCTTTTCCTCAGGTTTGATCTCAATCCATTCTCCACCCAGCCTGTATTTGTGCTTGAGACTACCTCAACCTATGTGCAGGACCTTGTATTTGGCCTTGTGAACTTCACCAGGCCCACACAGACCCACCTCTCAAGCCTGTCAAGGTCATTCTGGATGACATCCCTTCCTTCCAGTGTGTTGCCTGCACCAACAGCTTGGTGTTGTCAGCTAACTTGCTGAGGCCAACAGCGCTCAATCCCACTGTCCATGTCACCAACAAATATGTTAAACAGCACCAGTCCCAGTACAAACTCCTGAGGACCACCACTTACCACTGATCCCAACATCAAGCTTGGACATCAAGCTGTTGACTGTAATTATTTGACTAACCAGTCAATTCCTCACCCATTGAGTAGTCCATCTGTCAAATCCATGCCTCTCCCTTTTAAAGATAAGAATGCTGTAGGGGACAATCTCAAATGTTTTGCACAAGTTCAGGTAGATTATGTCAGTTGCTCTTCCCTTATTCACCAATGCTGAAACCTGTTATAGAAGGTCGCCAAATTTGTCAGGTATGATTTGCCCTTAGTGAAGCCACGCAGGCTGTTACCAATCACCTCCTCTTTGTCCATTTGCCTTAGCATAGTCTCCAGGAGGATTTGCTCCATGCTTTTGCTAGGCACTCAGGTAAGACCAACTGGCCTGTAGTTTCCCAGGTGTTCCTTTTTTCCTTTTTTAAAAAAGGGGGTTATGCTTCCTATTGTCCAGTCAGTGGGAACTTCACAGGGCCTCTATAACTTCTCATATACGATGGACAGTGGCTTGGCTGCTTTATCTGCCACTTCCCTCAGGACCCATGGATGTCCCTTGTCAGGTCTCATGGACTTGCGACCTTCTGGTTCCTTAGATGGTATTGAACCTGATCTTCTCCTACAGTGGGCAGTTCTTCATTCTCTGAGTCCCTGACTTTGCCTTCTGTGACTTGGGCAGTGTGGCTGGAGCGCTTGCTGGTGAAGGTCAAGGTAAAAAGTCTTTGCGCTCTTCAGCCTTTTCCATATCCCCAGTAAACAGGTCACCCATTTCCTTCTGGAAAGGGCCCAAATGTCTTCCTTTTGTCTCCCTCTTGAGAAGACAACAAACAAACGGAAATGTCAGCCAGCAAATCCTTGCAAGTGCCTACCTTCACCTTGAGCTGAACACAGTGCAGATCTACACTGTCATGCACAGCTCATTCCTGCATCCCCAGCTGCTCATGTATCACAGTACATGTGGTCTGGTGGCAGCACATTTGGTGGCAACATAAGACACCATAAGGTAGAAACTTCAGTCTCACTTTTGGTAACATCCAGGAACCCCCTCTCTCCATCTGAACATAGCAACCTAGATGTCTTCATGTATTGAAAAAAAAAAAGCGATTTTTAAAATCCATTGTATGCTTACAAAATAAACATAAAATTATGACAAAGCAGAGGAATAGTATACTTCACCAAATAAAGCTTCCAAGTAATGGCCATCATTTCCCCAAGTACCCAGGTATTGGTTATAGACTCAACAGTAAGACAGAACCTTATGGAAGGTATACTTTGCCCACTCGTGTAAGAGCTGGTCACCTCTGATTGCTCGGGGTTGTTTTGTAAAAACCAAGATCAAACAAGAAACAGAAGATATGTGCATACCATTCCCTGCCAAAGTTTTCCAAATTCTTGGAGGCTCTTCCCATCTATGAGTCTCAAAAATTTTTCAGCATATTAGCAGTCCATCCAAGTCAGATGAAATACTATAACTACTCTTATTAGTGGATGTGCAACACTTTATCATGTAGTAGCTTTGAAATAAAATATTCTTTTTAAACTAAAAAAAACAAACATGCTTTCCATTTTTTTTATATTAAGATAAGCATTCCTTAGTCATGACATAAACGTGATGACTGTCAAACAGCAAGACGAGGAAAGCAACAGTAATATATATGCAAAGGAAGTTATTTTGGAAAAAAAAAAATTTACTTAGGGAAGGAGAAAAAAAGACCAAATGAAGTAAACAATATAGTTCATAATCATCAACACAGTGACACTTTGCACAAGCATTTCATCAGTCACTACATTAATTGGATAAGGACTGGTTAAAGGATTTAATATAGTAAATGAAAAAACCCTAAACAACTGGAAGTAGTTGCCCATGAATCAAAACACAGCCAACTGAGGCAAAAATTAGATCACATTATGCTGAACCTACTTCTACCTGTCCTACAATTCAAGATCCAGTTTGCACATGTACAGCTAGCTATAATAAAGCATAAGGCTTATTAAAGATTTCAGCTGTTGGGAAATGATCTAACTTGTGGAATTTCTACAAGAAAAAAAGCTAAAGAAAGGTGATTTTTTCTTTTCTGGGTTTTTTTTAGTCATCTGAATAGCTTTAACACTAGATAATAGAATGTAATGCATCAATACACTATAGCAAATTTTCTGTGCTTTAAATATCACTCTCATTCATACTGTGATTCAATTTAAAGAATCATTCAAAGATAAATCTAAATAAATAACAAGCTAGCTTTCAGGCAAACAAATTAATTTGCATTGTTTAATATTCATCATAAATATTTCACTTAATTACTGAGGTACTATGTTCAGAAATACAAAACAACATTATAAATTTATTAGCACTGTCCCTGCTGATTTTACAGAAGTTCTGTGGAATGTAAAAGCCAAAAGTAGAAACAGGCTCATGAGCAAAACCGAAAGAACAGAGGCTGCATTCAAATGCTAAACTGGATCGACACACTGGTTCACTCAGTATATTTACCCCAACTAAAGCTTCCTGCCTTGAATCAGGTGTTATCCTTATTTATTCTCAAAACCCAAGGCCAACTAAACCCTTTTTCTTCTGTTGACTTTTGAAACCTAAACATCTGAATCAGGCTAGTTCAAGTATTATCTTGAAAACTACCACAGGAGTTATTTTTCCCTTCATTGTAGAATTGTGAAAACGTAAAAGGATGTAATAGCATTTTTAAAAGGCTTAGTGAGGTCAGCTATGTGAAGAAAAAATTAAAAATGCTACTAAAACATAAAGGCCACAGTACATAACATTTATCATCAAAATTATTAAAGTTCTTTTAATGGCTTTAAAGGCTATGAAAAATGTTTTTTAAATGTAAATATGTCAGTCTTTTAGAAGAAGTTATCCTTCTTTGTAAACCAGAGCATCACTGGCGATTTATAATTTTCAGAGAATCTTAATCCCAAAGGAAACATATGAGTTCCTCTTTATTTTTAACCTAATGGTGGATCTAATGTGGAGTACAGTTTTTATTATTAGCAAAAACTCATATTATTTTTATTTACTTATAATAAATAAAGATAAAATCTGAAACAGTGCAAATATGAAACAATTTTAAAAACTGATTTTTTTTTTCTTTAGCTTTGAAACTACTTCAGAGGTAAATAAAACTGTGGATATAACATTTCCCTAGGGATTAAGTATCCTTACTCTTCAAATGTCACTAATTACCCTTAATGCTGTTATGAACTATTTGGAGATTATCATTATTAAACTGTTAGAGTGTTTCTTTATTCCTCACCAGATAGCCACAGAGTAAAGAGCTGAGCCTATCCTCCCCCTCTTTTGTTGAAATAACAATAGCCTAGAGGAATTGTGTCTGAAAAGAAAAAGTCAAGAAACAACAATAGAAGATATTTTGTTTGACTAAGTGAGCAGTAGAGGGAAGAGTTGGGGTTTTAAACCATATGCTATTTTATAAGCAGAGTGTCTGGGTCTGATGCAGCCTCATTCGAGTGGCTGGTTTCTCTGAGTAACCGAGGAAGCAGCATAAACCCCTCTAATGCAAGCATCTTATCTGTAGCATGCCTGTTTTGGTAATACTGGAAAATGTCTAAAAAAACCCCTTCCCAGATGAAAACATCCCCTGTTCATAGCCACAAAAGACAAGAAGGCAGAGAGACCCTCTGTGTGTGCACGTGTGTGCAGCCACATCAGTAGCACAAGCACATGCCTGATGCACAACATTTTACCCCTAAGTGCATGCTGAAGTCTTGGAGCAAGTGTTAGAGGCAGCTATTGTGAATAGTGGCTGAATATTAAAGCAGATAACATAGACCCAAAACACACACCACCACAACTAAACAAAACAAAGTAAAAAAATCTAAAGAACCCCTAAAAACCACCTCAACAAAACCCACATAAGATATCCTTCCAACACCCCACTCAAAAAAAAAAAAAAAAGAAAAAAGAAAAAAAAAAGAAAGAAAAGAAAAGAAAAAAGAAAAGAAAAGAAAAGAAAAGAAAAGAAAAGAAAAGAAAAGAAAAGAAAAGAAAAG
>WYDI02003784.1:0-56048 GCA_009867235.2 Psittacus erithacus
ATCTTTGTGGGTGACATGGACAGTGGGATTGAGTGTGCCCTCAGCAAGTTTGCTGATGACACCAAGCTGTGTGGTTCAGTGGACACGCTGGAGGGAAGGAATGCCATCCAGAGGGACCTTGACACACTTGTGAGGTGGGCTGATGCCAACCTTTATGAAGTTTAACCATGCTAAGTGCAAGGTCCTACACCTGGGTTGGAGCAATCCCGGGCACAGCTACAGTTTGGGCAGAGAAGAGATTCAGAGCAGCCCTGCAGAGAAGGACTTGGGGGTGTTGGTCAATGAGAAAAAAACATGAGCCTGCTTCAATGTGCGCTCACAGCCCAGAAAGCCAACCATATCCTGGGCTGCATCAAAAGAAGAGTGACCAGCAGGTTGAAGGAGGTGATCCTGCCCCTCTGCTCTGCTCTCATGAGACCTCACTTGGGGTACTGTTTGCGGTTCTGGAGTCCTCAGCATAAAAAGGACATGGAACTGTTGGAACAAGTCCAGAGGAGGGCCACAAGGATAATCAGGGGACCTGAGCACCTCCTGTATGAAGATAGGCTGAGACAGTTGGGGCTGTTCAGCCTGGAGAAGAGAAGGCTGCGTGGTGACCTCATAGCAGCCTCTCAGTATCTAAAGGGGGCCTATAACGATGCTGGGGATGGACTGTTCATTAGGGACTGTAGTGATGGAACTAGGGGTTCAAACTTAAACAGGGGAAGTTTAGATTGAATATAAGGAAGAAGTTGTTTACTGTAAGGGTGGTGAGGCACTGGAACGGGTTGCCCAGGGAAGCTGTGAATGCTCCATCCCTGGCGGTGTTCAAGGCCAGGGGTTGGACAGAGCCTTTGGTGACATGGTTTAGTGTGAAGTGTCCTTGCCCATGGCAGTGGGGTTGGAAG
This sequence comes from Psittacus erithacus, assembly GCA_009867235.2. Lineage (NCBI taxonomy): Eukaryota > Metazoa > Chordata > Aves > Psittaciformes > Psittacidae > Psittacus > Psittacus erithacus. Next base: position 888 of record WYDI02003784.1, read on the forward strand.
TAGATGATCTTAAGGTCCTTTCCAAACCTAACTATTCTATGATTCTGTGATTTTATGATTCTATGAAATACGTGTTGTATGAACAAGACATTTCCTGATATGGACTGAATATTATGCTTGTATATGTCACTCATTAAGAAAAGTTATTCTGTGGTGTCCCATTTCTGCTGAAAAATAAGTAACACTCAGAAATATTTCTAGCAAATGAATCTGAACTGGTAAGTGATTAACATCCAAATAATTTGCTCTGGGCTATCACTTTCTCCTTTTCCTTCTCTCTCCCAGGGAAAATCATTCCTCAAGGATCCATCTGAGAACAGAGTGATTTGTGGTGCTATACAGAAGGTTGCTGAAACTGACAGCAATTTTAGCACCATGCTCTGAAGAAGTCCACTTGGTATGCTCCTCACTTTTCTCTCATTTGTGCTCCCTTGATGATTATTCGATCACGCTATTAATTATATCCAGTGGAGGGGAAGAATCACCTGAGGTGCAGGTGACTCAATTTCGCTTTGTGTGTGTGACTGGTCCTTAGGAAACATCTATTTAAAGAGTTTGCTCAAAATCTGTAGATTTCTGTAGAAAAATAGCATTAGATTATTAATTTTCCTCAAAATGCATTGAAACATCAGAAGAGAGAATAGCAACTCAGAAGAATGTGTTTTCTTTCCTCTCCGCTCAGACATCTTTAATTAAAGTTCTTATCTGTTGCTATGCCATATGTGGACAATATTCTTGCTGCTGCAAGGTTCAGACCGCTCATAAATCTGCCATTTTAATTCATAGCTGATTTAATCCATCAGGTTATTTTTAAGGAAGAAGAGTTATCAGATGGACTGGTCATTTGATAATGTCACTTTATTCCTTTCTTTGCTGACCTATATCTATAGCAAGTATATCATGCTCAAAATGGTTAACATTTACACATTGAGAAGAAGACAACTTCCAGTGTTCTGGTTTTTGAGATATCTGCAGCTTAATAGATGTTTGATTTGTCATCTTTCCCAGATATTTATTTATTTGTATGGAGTGAGTTGCTTTATTTTGAGAACTCCTCTCAAAGAGGAGGACTAGAGTGTTGGTGCTGAATGGGAATGGCCCCTTTTCTTTCATTCATAAAATCCAACTACTGCAGTTTAGTTAATATCAAATCATTAACACTTTTCTCTCATTTTATTTCTATTGTGCATTGTGTGACTGAGAAATCAGTCCTTTGTAGGATAATGATTTCTTGGACTCAGAGGAAAGAATGTATGCTGTTGCCAGGAGTAACATCATTAGAATGGTAGTATGATTGCAGCTAGATGCTTCCTGCTGGGAAATCTTCCCTCTGATTTCTAAAGGATCTTGTTGGGGATCTGTGAAATTTTCCTTGCAGACATGGTGTAAGACCTCCACAAGGTTTAACCAAGGTCAAATAGAGATCAGTCAGGGCCTGAAACTGTTTTGAAATGCTGCGTACTAATGTGATCTACTATAATAGGCTGTAGTAATACCTGCCTTTTTTTTGATGGTTAGATAAGTTTTTCCCTCCCATTTCTGCATCAGAATATCCTATTTTTCAGCATGATTGAAACTAAATATTGCATCTTCACAACCTCAGTCCTTATTCTATGTTGTAATGGGTTCAGAATAAGAAAAAAAAGTGTGGGCAAAAATATTGCTCTTTCTCTTACAGATAAAACATATTTGATGAGAACTCAAGCACCACCCCTTTGTATTTTGCTGCTTAGTTTGCTGTCATTCTCCACTCCTCCTTTCTTCCCATGCCTTCCCAACCACTTCTTTTTCTGCGTTGTACTCTGAAGGCTCTGGTGCAGTGCATAACGATGTTGTCTCCAGCAATTTATTTTATCCAATCTAAATGAAATGTTACAGCACTGGTTTTTAAATCTCTCAGTGATCAGAGTGAAAGCATTTGCAGATTTCATCATGGATTATTGAAAAGGAAAATCTTTTTGGGAATTTTTGGTAAGGTCATGCTCCCACAGGACAACCTATGAGATTTTGATGTGCATCTACATGTTATATCACTTTTACAGTCCTGGCCACCAAATCAGGAAATTAAATTTTTACAGAGGATTTCAGGAGCATTTTGAAGCTATAAAGTATGATGATAAGAGGCACTGAAATGCAAAGTAGACAGTTTGCAGATCAAATTCTTTCTTCCTTTTGAAATTGCTGTAATTATAGCTGGGGAAATTTTTTGTATGTGTGCATTTGCAAATTTCTTTCAAAAAGGGTTGTAATGATAAAATTACAAAGTTGATCAGAAGCAGAATTACATAAGTCCAAAACTCATTACCAAACTTTTACTAAAACCAGCTGTTGTAATATTGATATGAAGCAGAACAGAATGGCTTGCTCATAGCAGGCAAAGTTTCACTGCTTAATAACGACTACATTGGATTCAGTCCAGCGAATAGTTTAACTCTATAAATAATGCAATCTTGCTACAATTTCCTCTCTCAAGATTTGGTCTCCTTAATGATTTCAAACCTGCCCTGTCCCATGGTAGTATTATACTGTTTTAAATGGCCATGAATTGCTGACTCATTGTAGCTGTGTGGACGTCTTTCCTGCTCGCTCTTTCAAATTGACCCTTCAGTTGAAAGCAAATTATCAAAAAAGAAAGACAGATCATACTGTCCCTGTGTGGCTTATTCTACTGGAGACAACCACAGAAGGAAACTTCTCTCCAGCTGTGGTATCACTTTATTCATTTCACTTGGGAATTACTTATTTAACTTTGGTAATTTATTAAATTTCAGTATCTTTTAAAGTCAGGTGAATGTGCATTTCTTTTTAATGCAGCTAAAAGTGTGGAGAAGGTGGGGAGATGGCTGGCTGCACATTTCCACTAGCTGAAGGAACACAGCTTCTGGATATGCACTTCATGCCAGGTATTGCTCAAAAGAACATCTCCCTACTCTTGCAAAGTTTTTGGACATCCTGCTGTATAAAGTGGATGCCTTTTTCTGTGGTCATACTTGGTCTTCTCTATACAAAACACCATATTTTCAGACCATATGGTTATGAATCAGGAGTCATAGCCTTCCATCTCCTTAGGGTTTTACAAAAATTAAGACCCTATATATCTTTTGGGTTTGAATCTGTGTAGTTTTCTGGCTTTGTTTCAATTTTTTCTTTGTAACTGTGGTGGCAGCTTGCATTAGCAAAGATCAGCATCTGTGCAAGTACATCTGTAAACTGGGGTAGAGACATTGCCGCACCTGCCAGTGTCCCTGCTAGACCTTTTCCAGTTAAATATGCTTCTGGAAGAGCTGTGGGAAGGATGAAAGGGGAATAAATGCTGGGAGCTGAAGTTTCACCAAGGGTTGAGTCATCTCAGAGTTCACATTTGTGTGTGTGCATGCATTTGTGTATGTTTGTTTTTTGCTTTTATTACTTTCATGAACTTACAAATGGCTACACAGGAATCAGGTATCAGCTTCCTCTGATTCCTTTTATATTCACCATAAGAATTTGTCCTGAATTTTAAGATTTCTGTGCATTTTTAATTCATTCTGCATCATTTCTGTTCACTCATATAAGTAAGGCTGTTAACAAGTTTATAATTTCTTAAAGCATTGAAAGGAGTGAATGGAGATAATGGCTTTGGCAGACTGCGCTGCCATACACTAAGCCTGGAGACAGGATTTTCAGAACTTGAGGCAAGTGAACTGAATTTTAAAAGTGCTGGCAAGTTACTTGCTGAAGCAACCTGCACCTGGAATCAGTGATGAGGGTAGGGATCTACGTTGTTCAGCGCAGGCAAGGGGCAGTGGTTTACTCTGTATCATTGCCAGCTGTGTGGACATTGAGTAGAAAATAAGTGGAAATAATGGCTGCATCAGATCTGCCAGCTGTCCTGGCTTTATTGCAAGGCTTGCAGCTGTTTTCCTTTCTCCGTCCCAACAACTGTAGTCATATGACTGCACAGGAATTTTGGCCTTGATTTATTGAGAAAGAATTTCTAAACCCCAGGTTAGGAGGGAAAACACAAGAAAGTGAGACTACAAATGTGCCTGAGATACTCAGAGCTAAACAAGAATGAATTTTAAATTCAATGTTTTCATAACTTCATTGTGTTTTATGCTGCTACTAATTTTTGAAAGCTTCATCAAGATTTTTTGCATGTTTGAGGTTGTCAGGAGTGGTATATTTCCTTTTCAAGGCATATCCTCCACAATGCAAACAGCTGGAAGAGGCTCCTACAAGAAGCAAGTTTTCTCCAAAGTGGGATGTTTTAGAAGGACTCAGCACACTGTCTCTTTGTCTTTTTAGATTTCTGAAATATGAAAACAAGTCCACAGTTCATAAAAAGTTTTACAAACAATATGTTCGCTTTCTGATTACTACTGTAGTAACCATTTTAAGTAAAAGCAAACATAAGCCAGTAGGATTTCTTTTCAGTTTAAGGGTAGTAGGCACAATGGCATTTTGTCTGGACTAGAATGTCTTCTGAACATTTTCTCAGAGGAGAAAAAAAATGTCTACTTCCAGAAAAGGTAAATAAATTGTAATGATATTTAGGTGTATCACTGGTTCTGAAGTACCTGTAGTATCCAGGCCCATCATACAGCCATCTCTTCAATTAAATGGCCAGTAAATGCTGGTATATTAAGATGCCCTACTGGCATTATGCAAGCAGGGAACTTTCAGTTAATGCTTTGTGAAATTACTGTGTAATTGTACATAATACTATATGTTATTGCAAGAAAGAGTAAAAATGAAAGAACACAGTAAAGAAGGTATCAGAAGTGGTGTTAAATATGTTAAATCCGTGCCTATAGTAAAGAGAAAAAAATTACAGTTAAAGAAGGATTTTTACCTCATTTTCCTTAACTTGGTAGCAAAAATCATTTAAGGTATAAAGCCAATTTTAAAATTACACATTTTCACTTAGTTCCTACCTATAATATAATTAATTGTAGCATAGATGCTATCATATACCTAACAAATTAAATTTAAAAGTCTCTAATCTGCTTCACTTTATAGATAGGACATAAGAAAACTAAGATTCAGTGATTTTATTTTCTTCCCAACTACCTTAATTAAAAATACTTACCACATACATTGTCTGCCTTCTATCATGCTTTGTCTTGCTGCTGAGGTAGAATCAAGTTTAATTATAAATGAGCTCCTTGTATTTCATCCTCTTAGTAGAATCCACAATAGAGATAAGAAGGAATAAGAATTTAATTGAAACAATGAAGTTAAACCAAAAAGTTTATCATTTGTTTGAGTACCAACAGTTCAAAGGGTGAGAAAAAAAATAACTGAGCAATCATGAAAGAACTCTTTGTTCCCTTTGTAATTTCACTGCTTCTCTATAATTTATGTTCTTCAGATGCTGAATTTAGAAATACAAATTGTTAAGCACAGATTTTTATCTTAAATACCAACACAAACATTTTCACTGGCTTTTTAGCATAAATCTTTTTAAAGATGTACAGATAGCTGTTTCATATCAAAGCAATGTTTTCACATCTATATTTAATTTATAAAGTTTTTTTATGCTTGTCATCTAGTTACTGAAAAATGAAACATTATTTTAGCCAGTGCTTCTCTTTTTTGCACCGTCCCTTCCAGCCTGTCTCATCCCATCACTAAATGAAACATAATTTCTTTTCAAAAAAGCAGAAAATATTCTAAAGCTGAAATCCAGCACATCAAATTTGCCAATGTTACATAAAATTTCTTGGAAAAAGTTATTAACATAAAATAATCTTTTTTAAGCCATTCCGCGAATAATTTGTTTACAGCTTTTCACATTTTTTTCTCCATGCCACCTTCTATCTTGACTGCTATTTCTCAAATGTGCACACATGATGCTTGTAATGCTTTGTTCATTTGCAGAAAACTACAGAAGTATGTCATGATGTCTATTTGGGCCCAACATCCCTAAAGTAATTGTCTTAGGCATATCCTGAACACTCAGTATACAAAACCACATTCACTCTGTAAGTGATTACCAGAGACCACCACAAGCAATACAAAAGTTATTTTTACATATCTTTATAGTCCTATTTCTGTCTCTCAGACACAGACATATTTATGCTAGAAATTTTCTGAGGAGGAGGGGTGCAATGGGCTGAGATCACTTTTGGGAAGACCATCCCTATATTTTCCTCTATCAGATGGATAACCAGCAGCTCTTGACATTGCAGAGCAAAGACATACAGTCCATAGAACAAGCTCTCACTGTGCCTACTTAGACCTAGTGATGTTAGAAAGAAGAGAGCCACGGAGCTGACCAGATGTCTAACAGCCTCTGTCAGTCCTGCGCTGTTTGGGTAGTGATTGCACTTAAGTGCTCTGGAGAGGACTCCATTTATGTGTGCTTGTTTCAGTGCTCCTGGAAGATAATGATGGGCTTATTTGCTTTTTGAAAACCGGCAAATGAGCGCTCGAAAGTTATTACCTTTCTTTTTCTGATGGTTTCATTGACATCTAGCAGATAGCATTGGTGCATTATATTCAGTAATAGTTTCACATGTATTCACTGGCATCTCATAGTGTTTCAAACTTATGCAATGATAAATAGTTCTCTTTGTCAATATAATTTCATATTCATTTTCTGTCCTACAGCTACTGCCACTTGCAGTGCAGCTCTTGTTTTAGAAAGAAAGAATTTCTCATGTACTTCTAACCACTTCTCATGCTTTCTATATTGTCTAATACTTTTCTTCTGTATCTTATGGTAGAATCTTACATACTGGAAAAAGGTGGCAGATTGCCCATTGTCCATGGAAAGATGTTTGTACGATTCTTAAAGCAGAGAAATTTTGCAGTGCAGAATACATGTGTGTTGAAGGAACTCTAGATTAGTAGTCATGGTTAGTTGATCCTTGGCCAGGTACTGGTGTATCTAGTATTTAGTTGTGGCTAAAAATATGACTAGCATTTAGGAAAATCCAAGAAGTGTCACTGAATTTAGCAGGCTGACCTTACTGTCACATCTGCAGCCACCTATTCCTCCTGATTCATCTGCTTTTTGTAAAAAAGCCCCACTTGGGTAGGAAAGTGAGATGCTTACTGTAGTTTCAAGTTTAAGGTGGGGAGAAGGAAACATACGGTCTGTATGTAATTTAACAGAAATACCAGCCTAGGAGTTTTGAAATCTGAAAACTGTTAAGAAGTCTGGATTAGTGTCTTAGATGGAAAAAACAACTATATAAAAATTCATTTTTACTGGGAGTAAAATTGGATAATTGGGTCCTAGTTTTGTAAGCAGAGAGTAGGCAGAAGCAGTGACAGGGAAAGCAGCAACATCTAAATGTTTATGTTCATCTTACCCAGCTGCTGCCTTGTTCTGTTTATAGTGTATTTTTGCTACACATAATAGCTTTCACTGATTGGATTTTCCGAACAACCACCTTAGCTACTGTTTGATTTTAAGAGATTAGGTTGTGGGACTTGGATGCATTATGTTGTGATATCTTTTGAAACATTCAAGCCCAGGAGAAATGGAGAGAAAAAACATTATCTAACAAGTCCTATTCCTTATCAATTTAATATACAACATCAGGCTGACTGAATGAAAAGAAACCTGATTCACTTTTGCCAATTCAGTTTTGATGTACTATTGCACTATTAATACATTTAGATGAAATATGAACACAGTTACATGAGTATTTACAAAATAGCTCCTACAATATGTTTAGAGGAATACTTTTAATTTAGTAGACTTTGACTGCTTCAGAGGTGATTTATAAAATGGATAAAAGAGAACTAGGTTCAACTTTCACTCAAAATTAGAATAATGACTGTAAATCTCTTGAGATTCAAAAATAGTTTGCTAAGTATTGTCTTTAGTTTTTGCATCCTTATACTTCCTGAATTTAGAATCAATAGACTTCTGGGAAAAGTTGTTCTAATTGTTGTCAGACACAAATGGAAAGAAGGGTATATAAAAATATTTGGTGAGACTCCATTAATTTGAAATTTCCAGGTCAGTTTTTCAGAATTAGGAGTTTGGATTCTAGAGATAAGAAAGCAACGGTGGTGAAGAAAATTGTCCACGGCTTGTTTCAGAGAACTGGCAGCTTTTACCCTTGCTATTTTAATGAAACTTCAGGAAGATAAAAACACCTCACTTCAGATGTTTCACTTCTGTCCTTAGTATAAGCTTCATTGATTTCTATACCATTCAGACATGAAGTAAGAATTTTAAGTTACTCTTTACAGGGAAAAAGAGACTTTGTAATGTATTAGCGTTTTGACATAGGTATTATTTTAAAACTTGTCCAGTGTTTTCTTTGACATTGTCCCTGGTTGTGGTAATTGTCTGGGTATGTTTGTAAGGCACAAATAGCAAGAACTGTTATCTGCACAGTCATGATAAGGGGGGTTAATGAGGCTTGGGAATTTGGACTTCCTGTCCCAGTGCAGGGCTGGAGCTTGCTGCCAGCTTGTTACAGGTTCTCTCCAATTCTGCTGCTGAGTGTGAGACTCAGGTGGGAACTTGCAGCCCAGCACAGAAGCCCTGCCATGTGACATGGTGCAGACCTATGCCTGTGCTGTGCTGTGTGTGTAAGTAAAGTAGGGAGAAACATGTCCACACCTGGCCATTGCCATTAGGTGTGCATATTTGGTCAAACATTTACACAAAGCAAGCCCATTTCTGAGCAGGGTTTGAAGGAATGGAAGTTTGCTGCACTTTACCCGCTTGGCTCAGTGAATTGGAAACCAGGGTTTTAGCTCTCTCTAGAGCTCACCCATTTTATAATGCATATGTAGGAAAAACCACCATATGAATACTGAGAGCTTTATGCAGGTCCCACACCCAAGCAGCAGATAGTCTTTTGCAGATGAAGTAATTGCCTAGGAAATAATCCTACGGAGCATGGAGACAAATAATTCTGGCTGTGTGTCCAGACACCAGCAGACAAGTGTAGAAACAACCCAGAAAAATAATGACTTTGGAAGTGCTCTGCCATACTGTGCTAATCTGCTTGTAAAGATCCCAGAATCATTTGCCCTGATTAACAGTTTGTACACAGGCATAACCAGAGGATGGTTTAGGGATATTGCAATAGGTGTGGACTTAATCCCTATACTGTTGAAAAGAGCGGCAGTATCACAGCAGGAGTTACGGCAGAAAAGGCTGATATATTTTTTTTTTCCCTTGTCTCCTTGCAAATTATTCTAACCTATATCAAGCAAAAATGGTTAATAGAGGAGACTTGAACTCCTGCCCTTCAAGCTATTTCAAAGTAACACTGTTTTGTAACTTGCTCACCTTTGTATTTTTCTCAGAACTTCATGTGAGACATGACAAGCTGTGTTAAAACTAAAACACACCAAAAAATTAAACCAGTAATCACTATTCAGGGTAATAGAAGAATACAGCTGTAATTTAGAGAATACATAATAGATTTTTAGATTAACATTTTGAATTATGTTTAGGTTACAAATGACTGGAGAAAGTGTTTCAAGGATTGCCATTTGTGTTTGAGTGATTGAGGCTAGGGGCAGTCACTTACCAGCACTGGAGATATGGTTTTGGGATTTAAAATGTGTTTTTCAATGTTAGGAAGGCTGGAGAGAAGACCAGGGTGTGCACTGATGCACCGCTGGTGGGAAAAGTATTCATCCATATGTTATCCAGGGTCGATCTAGCCTAAAATGTTGCTCTTATGTGAAGACTGGGCATCATGCACTGGGTGCCATTAAACTCTAATGCATCATATACTTTATCTCTTTATGCAGTGCTTTCAACATCACTTAAGACTGTGCTTCCATTTAAGATTGCACTTAGAAACCAGACTACAAAGACCCCAGAAAAATTAACTATTCCCCTTAGTGAATATCCTCCCCAAATGTCTCCCAACATATATGAAGAGTCTGCTTCCTTTCAGTTGTTTTTTTTTTTTTTTCCCAAGCAATAACTATCATCCTAATTGGTTATAATTTATGCCCTTGTTATTAGGAAAGCCAGGGAATGAAATCTAAGAGATCACCACAAGATCTATTGAATCTGGGTCTCGCATGTTGTGGTGGAAAAATGCTTGCACGTATCTGCGGGACTGTGCTGGCACACTTGGCCTCCCAACCAAAAGAGTTGCCTAAATACACCTCCCTTTCATGGAGAGCATGTTTTAGGGAGCTCTCCCGTAATGTTAAACAGGTTGAAGATAAGGTTGTCACTGGAGAGGAGATAACTACATAATTACTAAGAAGCAGCCATTTCTGGACACTGTTGCTCTGAGAGAAATGAGAATTATTCTGAAAGCAGCTTTATAAGAAAGTATATAGAAGATCTTTTTAAAATGTCAGAAAATGAGAAAAAATATGTGAAGATGGTATGAGGATAATGAAATCAATGAGGGAAAGGTGAGAGAAATTTAGTTAGAAAAATTACATTTAAGCAAGTAATTTATACGAAAAATTCACCAGAACTGAACGTAATCTGCAGGATGACACTGGGTGTTGTTTCACCATGTTTATAAACCATTAAGTTCCAATGAGGAAGATGTATATATGAGAATACATTATCATATTAGATTTAAGACTTATCAGGCACTGCACAAATTTTCCTTCAACTAGTAGGTTACAACTGGAGCACCCTGGACTTCTTGACCTGTCATATTCTATCAGCAAGCAGCTCTTAGTTTGTTCACAGTTATGGTGCTGTTATGTCTTGAGCAGTTTGACATCCGCAAGAGAGTCTGTAGGACTATTCAGAATTTACAGTAAAGGTCCTTAACAATATGAGATGCTTAGGGATACTTCTAGGTAAGAAAAAAGAAAAAGAAAAAAGAAAGAAAAGGACATAAATTTAAAACACTGGTGCAGTTGTAGGCTAATTCTGTGGTTGTGTTGCTCTTGTCTGCATTACAGGCTGTTGTTGGCCACCATGATTTAACAAGATGTGGGTGTATGTTTTTGCTTGTGAGCCAAGAGTAGTAGCCTGCATAATAAACTTATATCCTTGATCCTAACTGTAACTATGGAGACTGGGAAAGGAAAGATCTGTCTTCAAGGGTTCTGAGCAGGAGAAGGGTCATAGCTAGAGAAAAAGGCCAAGCAACTCTGCACTCAATAAACTGAAGCAGGAAACCGCAGCATGACTCATTTCTTATGTGCAATGTATCATCAGAGCTCTCCTGTTACAGTTCAGTAGTGGAAATGAAGTTCATCTTTCTCTGGCTTTCAGGAAACTGCTGAGAGAAAATTCCTTTAGGAAAGCCACAGATCCAGTGTGGGGCATTTTGCAAGCAGAAAGGCAACACTGATACCTGACTGCCGTCAGATGCAAACTGATACGTTGCATACACTTATCTCCACCTGAAGTATCATGCTCTCTTCAAAACACCTTTGCCTCATTAGAACTTCAGTAGTCTAGTGTCTAAAGTCTCAAAGAAGGGGTACTAGTGTTGCAGGGTGGGTGAATCAGTTCTTTTCTTCTTATTCTTTTGCTGCTTATTTTTATGTCTCCACAGCGATGTGAATAGCAAGCAAAATAACTCTAATAATGAAATTCAGCTAAAACAATGAAGTCTGTTATTGGTTTTTTTTGGACAATGCTTAGCAGTTAAACCAAGTCTTGAACAGGAACCAAGTTAGATTCCGTTCCTATTCTGATTTAGTAACTATTTTTGAGGGACTGTGATATGGGACTCCTACTGAACTTCACAACAAAAACAAGTGATTCTGTTTCCAAGTTTCCTGCAGGATTTTTAGGCTGAGCACCAAAAAAAAGCCCTCTAAGGATGTGCTGACAATACCCAGTGATTTTGGGAGATATAGAGGAGTGTAAAGACACAGAGACAATGCTTACCTAGAGCCACCTTGCTTTTTTTGTCTTGAATCAAAATATCCATAACAGAAGTTTCCCATCCTGAAGTATTAAACCATGGCCCCGTGAGCTACAGGCTATATTTTAAGTCTGTTTCTGTTTTCACGAAAAGCTACATTAATAATATCTTGGCATGTTACTAAGCACCATCAATTGTGTAAAATTCTGTTGCCTGCTGTGCTCTTTGATCATTAATAATACATCCTAAGATGGGAATAAGAACAGTCTTGCAATGCTAGCTGCTAAGATAGCTGAAAATGCTTCTTTCATTCCAAGTGGGATGATAAAAATAAGAAGGAATCTTTTACACTGTAGACAACAGATTCAAAGTTGAACTGAGAGCATCTAACCATACTGAAAGTCACAGAACTTCACTGCCTTAGAGGAGATCAAGACTGAATTAAGAGTTAAAAAAGGGGAAAAAAAAAACCCAAACCACAAAAACCTGTAGTCAGTTACATTCCCTAAGCACTGAGTTTCTCCTTGAAAATATCAGCATGTTTTTTCTCTGTGCTCTGATGATCCATCATTGTCCCATAAATCAAGCCTGTGCAATCAAAAAAATTTTTTTGACCTACTTCTTTTTTACTTCTTCACCAGTTTTAGCCGGGCTCTTTTCTTCACATCTCCTGAAAATGTCTTTAATCTCATCTGAAAATTTTACAAAATTGTTCCTAGAAATGCCATTGTTCTTCCAGACACATTGTTTTTTAGACTAATGTCCATTAAAACAATGGTGATAAGCTGGTTTTTTGGAGGTTGCTCAAGAACTCTAAACTTGAGCCCACATGCAAAACCCCAAACTTCATGGTTTCCAAATCAATCATCTTGGAAACCTGCTTTTCAGCCTAATGAATCTTGTATAGATGTAGCATTGGACTTTAGTTCTATCTTTCTGGAGTGAAAACACTCGTGGTTTTTGCTCATGACAAGTTTTATTGTTTGCTTACTTTTATTCTGCTTTTCTCCTGCAGAGGAGAGTTCAGGTAGATCTCGAATGACTGGTATGCTATTTTGCATGTTGTGCTAACAGAGAAGAAGCAGTTGCTTAATAATTTCAAGAGAAGCAGGCTGAGAAAATTTGGACTGTCCAGCCTGGAGAAGAAAAGGCTGCATGGGGACCTAATAGCAGCAGTCCAATATCTGAAGAGGGTCTACAAGGATGACGAAGAGGGACTATTCATCAGGGACTGTAGTGATAGGACAAGGGGTAATGGGTTTAAATTTAAACAGGGAAAGTTTAGATTAGATATAAGGAGGAAGTTCTTTACTGTGGGGGTAGTGAGTCGCTGGAATGAATTGCCCAGGGCAGTGTTCAAGGCCAGGTTGGACGGAGCCTGGGATGACATAGCCTAGCGTGAGATGTCCCTGTCCATGGCAGTGGGGTTGGAACTGAATGGTCTTAAGGTCCTTTCCAACCCAAACCGTTCTATGATTTTATGATTCTGTGCCCCTTTATAGCTAGGGAGGTCAGCAAGCTACTTTGAAAGCAAATAGAGATATGTTGTTTCAACTCCTTAACCTGGAGAATAATTTGGCACAAGAAAAGCTTCTGGACCTACCAGGAATCAAAGAATGTAAGAAATTTGGAAAGGGCTTCCAGCCACAGAACTTTGAGGTTCTGAAATAGCTTTTCTGTACAAACAGTTAGATTTACTGGGGCTTTCTTTCTACATTATCTTCTTTTTTTTTTTGGACCATTGTTTGATAATTCTGAATAGGATTATAAGTGTGGTTGCCTGCTTCTGCCGAGAAGCAGAATTATTTCTGTCGATATCTACCTTTAACATATTTGGTAACATATTTTAAAAGAGAGGAAATAGATTCTTTCTCCGATGCTATTTGTGTTTTTAGTCTAGAAAACTGCTTGCTGATGCATTAATAGTCAGAAATTACTCCTTCTTGGTAACCAAATACTTTAAATGAACTCTTTGATACCAAGGGCTGACATTACAGAATTGAATGTAACTTATGAAATGAGGAATTGAATGGGATTTTTGTACAATATTTTGTTGCTATGCCTAGAAAACATTTTGGTTTTTGTGTTACTATCAAACACATCTGTTTACACAGTAGAGGTTGAAAAGTCATTGAAATTTCTTGTCACAGCATACAGTAAAATAAAGAACTTCTTCTTCTGGGAAAGAAAAAAGATTAGTAAGAGTGAGGGTTTGGGTTCACAAGCAGTATGAGCCAATCTAAATGCAGGTTGCCACCCAAAGGGGCCTTCCTGTTCTCCCTAGGATTGTTTTATCCCACCTTGTCCCTAGTGTGGTCGTACCATACAATGTTAAAGTAAAATATAAGTAAAATAAATTATTCAGATAAACCTGGCTAATTAGGGAAAAGGCTGTCACAGCTAAAACAGGTAAAACGAAGCAACAGGTTGAACAAGAAAATGTCAGATGGTCCAGAGGCCTTGCAAATTCACACAAAGCTTATAGCATGTTACTAGCAGCAGTGACACATCTTAGGAGACTGTGTGGTAGATTCCATGTGAAACACATCTGCTTGGTAACTCCCCTCTGCAGTTCTTAGGACAGCAGGTCCAGTGGTGTTACCTTCAGCACCTGAACTTGCAATTTCAACTTAAAATTATGTCACTTTGGTTTTTCAAGATTTACTTTGCTTAAATTAATGTTACTATCCATTAATTAGATTACTATTTTGTGGTTTTCTTTTGAGTTCCATATCAGCCATTTTTGCTGCTTTTTCCATAATCAGTGCCTTTCTTACAAGCTTATTATTACTTGTATTATATCTGGCTTATCCTTTAAGAGATTTCAGCTTTCTTCCAGTTCTTTGAAATTCCCTCGATTTTAAAATGCTTATTAAAAATCAGTGTTCTCTGTTCAGAGAACTCTTTAGGTGAATAATTTTGAAATCTTGAATTCGAGATCCGAATCTTGTTTTGACATACCTGATTTTAGTAGAGGAGAGATGGGCATCATCTACCAGATACTATACTTTCATTTTGTTTATAACATGCCCCTCAAAAAAAAAAAAAAAAAAGAAAAGAAGAAAGAACGAGAAAGAGGAAGAGGAAGAGAAAGGGAAGGGGAAAGCAAAGGCGAAAGTGAAAGAGAAAGCGAAAGTGAAAGAGAAGGCGAAAGTGAAAGAGAAAGCGAAAGTGAAAGAGAAAGCAAAAGCAAAAGAGAAAGGGAAAGAGAAAAAAAGTTTCCAACTGATACTACACCTTCCATGGTGGCATAGGCAAATCTGGAAACTGATACCCCTGCAAAGGCCAAAACCTTATCATTGGTGAGTTTATTTATACATGGAATGATCTAACCATTCTAAATCCAAAGCAAAAGAAAGATGGCTCTCTGAAGTGGTTTGTTAGTAGACTGTGTAGTTAGAGATTTCTCATGAAGTTAGCCTGGGAAAATGGCAAGAATAATAAAGAAGAATGAACTTGTGAGGTGAGAAAGTGAAGCGTAGAAGCTGGGCTTAGAAGACCATTAGATGTGACCTATTTGACAAAGTTAAACCCAATAGGAAACTATGCAGACACCCTCTCCCTCTGCAGAACTCGGTATTTTTTGCAGGGGTGTAGAGTGAACCTGTATTTTGTTTTTCAGTTGTACAGAACCCCTAGGAAATCCACTCCAAATGGGCAAATATTTAGGCCATTGTGATGCTGAAACCAAAATTTATTCTGGTCAAGTCTACAAAAATGAATGACCATAAAATCCAATGCAGCTAAATAGAAGCAGCTTTTTCATAGACAAGGAGCTTTCAGAGGAGATGCATATTATTAAAAGCAAAACATGAAAGCCTAGAATCATAAAAAGCGGGACTGAATGTTTTGATCAAATGGAACAAATGTTTTTCCACTTCATGGTAAGCTGCTTTATGCAGCAATTAGACCCTCTTGTTCTGCTTCCTAAATGAGAGAGTGGTTCTTAAAGAGCATATTTTTATCCTGTATGAATATGCATACTTAACTTCTGAAAACTGGAATTTGAGAATGTCGTTATCTTCCGTGATTTACAGAATACTACCATGGATTATAGGTGGTTTAGAAGTGTTAGTTTCAAGCTTTCAATGGGTGGGTTTGTGGTTTCTAATATGGAATCTGTCCATTTGTTTGGTTTAGTCACATTGATTCTTTCTTTATTTTTTGCTTCTGGATAGACTTTTACCAGCTCATGTTATTTGACTCTTTCATATAATTATGCTCGTTGAATACCTCTTTGATATATTTTCCAGAGATTGTGTTATGGTTTAGTTCTCAATATTTCAATGAATTAGCAGGGGAATGAAGTTCATTAAAGTTTATCCAGTGCCTTTCCTCTAGGATCAGCTACTTGTTGATTCAAAATTGTGTCCATATTTTGCTTTTGCTTTTGCTTACATTTATGCAACTTTGCTAAAGTTGATATGATTACGCCAGTATAATTAAGAAGTTTTGCACAAAGAACATTTTTAAAAACAGACCAGCGATCTGACCTATAAAAGCAGCTTTTTGGTCTTATCATGAAGACATTATCTGTGGGGGTAACTTCTGTGTCAAAAATGGCTAAAGATAAACTGATAGCCCAGAAGATTCCTGTACTGAAGTGGTTGTCCAGCGTCAGTTTAGCCTGCGGGGATGGCAATTTTCAGTCTTGCATATAAGTGGATAAATCCAGGCTCCCAATACACATGGTTATCTACACTGGAATGCTGCAGGAGGCTACAATCTGGTGCAAAGTCATGAACTTTCTGATTTGATCATGTATCATGGGAGTAATGTAGGCTTAAAACCCACCATTGTTCCCATGGCAAAGTTGGACTCTGTACAGTATAGGCCAGGAAAATTCACTCTGATGGGGACCTACCTCCCAGCTGCATCCTGTTGGCTATTTTTTTGTGCATGCTCCCATGTTTTGTCATGTAATTTAAAAATTACACATTTCCTGGGAAAGAGCAGAAGCTTTCTTATACTTCAAAGCAGACGTTTGTGCCAACAAATGGCATTCATCTTGCATTGAGATACATAAATCAAACTGGTTTATAATTTGGCTCTGACCTCAGCTCTTAGCGGTCAGCAAAGTTCCCTTTTACAGAGGAAAAGAATATCTTCTTGCACTCTTCCCTATCATACTGTAGAGTTGGAATGAGCAATCTTTATGCTGTTAATGTGGGCTTATAATGCTATATTCAGACCTATGACAAATGCAACTTTAATTGAATATACTCTTACAGTTAATGGATTTACTACTGCTTAGAGCAGATCTGAATTTGGCTTCTGTGTAAGGAGGGATATTTCAAGTCTGTTGGTGCAGTTGGTTTTTACCTTTGTTGTGCCAACAAGTGTCAGGACTTTTTTTCCCTGTTTTGGTGTGAGTCCCAAAACTGATGTTTAACTTGTGGAAGAGTGGCCTTATAGTGATTGCTGCTTCAGTTATCTTTCCCATTCATAAAAACCAAAACAACAACAACAAAAAAGAAAAAAGTATTAAATGAAGTTTCTCTTTATCTATTTTTTCACATTTATTCATTCAAGGTACTTGCCTTGGTAAGTACCAAAGTCTCTAATTCGAACTTGATTCCTAATTTGCCAAGGAAAACCCTGAAGGCACATTATACTCTTTCTAAAGATGATACTGACTGCTGATCAGATATCAGAAAAGGTTTAAAATGTTCTTGGAAAAGTTGCTTCTTAAGAATTGCATTCTGTAAATTCTACTTTGTTGTAATTGCTCCATCCTTTCCCAGTATCAGTCCCCCAGAGTGCCAATGTTTTGCTCCAATGTGCTCCGTAAAAGTATCACAAGTGATGAAATTTTTCAGGGAAAAGCTATAGTTCTAGTAAAGTCACATAAAGAAGGGGAGAAAGAAACTGGAAGCTTTGAAAAGTGAGTGTATTCAATTGAGAAACTGCTGTAACAATCTAGAAGCAAAGTTAGAAGGAAAATTCATCATTCATTGGCACATCACATGATGCTTGAAAGAGCTATGGGATATACTGTTATCCTGTCTTTAAAACTACCTTTTACAGGGGTTATATAGATGGAGGAGTACCTGGCTCTATCAGTCACTAATGCTTCTGTCATTGCCATATAGCTTTCTTTAATTTGTTTATACTTGCTCATCAGAAGATAGATATCCTCTTGCAGAAGCAGGAAATGCCAATTGCCAAATGCACGTGCTCACTCCTGGAAGTCCTTGACTCCCATTAACTACAGAAGGAATTCTAGGTGCATGAACTTGCTAAAATCTTGCCAAAAAATATGCAGGAACATTTTTTTTAATTTATGTAACATTTTATAACTTCTGGTAGTATTTGTATTCATTTTAGAAGGTGGGTGGTTGTGTGGGATTTCACAGAATCACAGAATCATTAGGGATAGAAGGGACCTCTGGAGATCATCTAGTCCAACCCCGCTGCCAGCAATGTGATTTTTTTAAATAATAAAAAAGAAAAAGGCTGCTTGGGTAACAAAAAGATACATTTGACTGATTCATAAGTTGCCTGAGCTGTAGTTGATATAACTGGCAGTTTTGCTCCTATCGAATAACCATATTGTTTGTGATTCCAGAGGCTAGTGCATTCTGCAAAGTGTCTCATCCTTTTGCATGTTCTTTATTTTTTGTCATGACTTATTCCCTTTTCATTTAAACTGAAACGGGTCTGCCTATGAGTTGAGAGTAGGTTTTAATGGTAGCATAATGACAGCCCCTGGCACGTTAGCCAAGCGGGCACTCCCTTCCATCCCGTAAATAGGAACCATTTTATAAATGGAAATCCTTTTGCTGACTGCTTGAACAGTGCCTTTGAAAGCATTTACTTCTAAAGCATTTACATGGACAAAGTCTTCCTGAAATCACTGCAAATTTATTCCTTTGAAGATTTTGATCTGTTTTTGGGTTTTCTGGGTTTTTTTTTCAGATGCCAGTTTCTCTCATACAGCTGGGAATAACGTGGTATTTCAGTTCAAGAGAAGAACACAGGTTTTCTGTTGTGCCATTAACCAGTTGTGAATGAAATTAAAGATATTCTTTCAGTTTCTGATGCCAGGCCTGTTGATGTGTGAATTTCTAGGCAATTTAAATACTGAGTACATGAAAGGGTAAACAAAACCTGTGCTGGGGTGTGAGATGTCATGATATAAACTGTCCTAACACCATAGGCTGAAGAAAATATACATTCATAAAAATCTTTCATTTTGATATGAATCCTTCGACATGAAGACTTTGTAGTCAAGTGAATGGACTGCAGTTAAAATTTGTAGTTGATTTCAGTGTTCTCAGAGGCCTAAAAAGTGAGCATGTGCTTTGTGTTAAATAGTCACAGAAGTACGTGCTCCAATAAAATGAAACTTTAAGCCAGCTAGTGAAAAAATGAAAATCTGAATGAGGAAATTAGGAAAATAAGGTGAAAGAGTTTGGGCGTGTGATATCAACTACTCTGAGCCACAAGAATTTTAATCACTGAAAAAACATAGAGTTCTTAGCTGGAAAGCATGTAGCATGTAACAGAAGACTTACTTAGCTATGTTTACCCGAGGTAGTTCTGAAATTAAAATTGCTCTGAAAAACAACAGGAACCTAGGATTTTTAGGGTTGAATGCTCTTTTGCCCAATGCCCAAATTCTTTTCCCCTTTACACTGATGGGAATTTTCCCATTGGCTCAAAGGAGAAATAGGAGATCATTTTTGGACTCCACATATTTGGTGTGTTTCTTGTTTTTGGGGTTTTTTTTTGAGAAATCAGTTTATGGCTTATTTAGGTCTGGTTCTTGCATCATCAACATTAAAATGCCCCAATAATTAAATGTGATAAAACATCTGATACTTGACTAGCCTGTTCCTAACTTACCTGTAATTGACTATCACATGCAATGGTGCTGGGAGGATCTGGAATTTTTATGCCTGTGGTAGAAATGTTGATCAAACCAGCTGTATGTTATGCTATATTTTCTAGCTATAATCAGGAACTTAATTCTAGAGAAGTATAACTGTCCTTCTTGAAAAAAAAATCCCTTACTTTCTCTAATGAATACTTTAATCCATAGAAATTAATAATACATGTTTAAAGTTTGGTCTCACCTTTAATTTTTATAGTGTGGATTCTTCTTGGTGATTTTCTGGAGGGCAAATATGTGTGAGAGGAAATGCTTTGTGTCAGAAGGATTCAAATTGGGGCTAATGTGCCACATGTGGCCCGTTCAACCAGTTTATTCACCTTATTCCCAGAAGCATCTTGAAAGCCAAATGAGTTGTTCTAATGGGGACAGCAGCAGTAACTTGCTTCCAGTCACTATCTTTTTTGGCTGTTTGGTGGCTATTCATGTACAGTGCTGTTGCTCTGCTTTGGCTTGCTATACAACTTAGCAGCAGGTACTAAGCAGCAGCCCTTTGTACCCCTCCAGTTCCTTATTTTTCTGTTTGTGACCATCTGACTCTCATATCTGCCTCTTGTTCTCATTTGTTGTCTCCTGGAAGCTTACAGCTTACCCCAGTTTTCTTCCTGTATCTCATACTCATCTGTTGTACGGTTAAGGGTGGAATTTAGTTTGGTAAGGGATAGGCTGATGCCTATTCTTAATAGGAAAAACCAGCTGTAAGTATGAGTAGCTCTAGAGACAATAAACTCACACACTTAATATGGAAGGCAAGAGGAAGCCCCTCCATGAGGAGAAGGAGGTGTTGGAGTCACACCTGCCAACACCAAGGGTGGCCAGCATCTCTGAGTCACACAGGGGGAGCTTATGACCGTAACCAGAAATACTGTGCTAGCCAATGGAGTACTGGTAACTTTTTCTTGGCGATGTGAATGTCTCACCTGCAACAACACAGTTACTAATGTGGTCTACAGTATTTTCAATAATGACTTATTACAGGCAGAGGCCCTGGTGCAACACTGCAAATTCCTCACTGCCAGCAGACTTGTGTGGAGAGCTGGTGCACCAACACTCACTCTCTTGGATGCAGTCAGAGTGCTAACTGATCTTTGAAGAGGTGGAATCCCTGAGTGAGAGACATGCAAAGATGACCCAGAAATAAGAGCAAAAGAACTGCAAAGCAAGCAGAATCAGTTCTAACAGAGAAAGTTGTTTGTAGTAGTGTCTCCAGACCCTGATAAATGTGTCTGAGCAGATGACTATATTCTGGAAAGCAAGAAGTTTTAAGGACTATCTTAGGATGACAAAAGAGAGAAAAAGCAAACAGATAGTTTGCCAGAAGGCTGTGTTTTAAGAGTTTTGTTTGATAGAAAAAATCTCACCTCCCTTTTGTTGTGGTTTAAGCCCAGCTGTAACTCAGAAAACTATGCAGTCTCTCTCTCTCCCTCTCTCCTCTTCCTCCCCCTGGCTCCCGGAGGGATGGGGAGGAGCATCGAAAGAATGTAACTCCCACGGGTTGAGATAAGAACAGTCCAGTAACTAAGGTATAACACAAACCACTGCTGCTGCCACCAATAACAATAATGATAAGGGAAATAACAAGAGAAGCGAACACAACCACTCACCACCCGCCGACCGATACCCAGCCCGACCCAAACAGTGATCTAACCCTTCCGGGTAACTCCCAGTTTACATCCTGGGTATGACGTGCTGTGGTATGGAATACCTCTTTGGTCAGTTTGGGTTAGGTGTCCTGTTTCTGCTTCCTCCTGGCTTCCCCTTCTCTCTGGCAGAGCATGAGACTCAGAAAGTCCTTGGTCAGACTAAACATTCTAAGCAGCAACTAAAAACATTGGTGTTATCAGCGCTGTTCCCAGGCTGAAAGTCAAAAGCACAGCACTGCACCATCTACTAAGAAGGGGAAAAATGACTGCTACTGCTGAACCCAGGACACCCTTGTAGTATGTAGCGGTAACTCCTAGAAGATAACTCCAAACTCCAACAGTTCTGGGTTCAGGGACTTCTGCAGTCAA
Organism: Psittacus erithacus; assembly: GCA_009867235.2. NCBI lineage: Eukaryota > Metazoa > Chordata > Aves > Psittaciformes > Psittacidae > Psittacus > Psittacus erithacus. Next base: position 22,559 of record WYDI02003784.1, read on the forward strand.
GGGCGATGTCTGTCTTTCCCTCTCAAGTTCAACAGGTAGTGTTGAATCCAGGTGAACTTGCATCTTTCACAAAATCCTGTGGAATTCTACAGCTTCTATATGCAATGTTGAATAATAAAACAAAATGAAACAAAAAACACCAAACCAAACCATTTTTGCAGTTGAATCTGCTGTCTCCTGGTTTCATTTGCTGCTCCTAATAATGCATACTGTGTATTGCTTACATGTGATATACTGTATTAGTACAGGGTATCATAAGAAATCAGTTATCAAAACTGCAGTAATATAGGGGTAAGTTGCTGGGGAAACTCATGCACTTACATCAATAAAAATATATTATGTTTTTAATACTAGGGTGCTGATATGAAGCCAGATACAGAATCAACATTTTACAAAGCATGATGTCCTGGTTTCAGTTGGGATAAAGTTGATTTTCTTCTTAGCAGCTGGTAAAGTGCTGTAGTTTTGATTTAGTCTGAGAATAATGTTGATAACACAACATATTAACGTATTCTCTATGCTTTAGTTGTGGCTAAGTAGTGCTCACCCTGATCAAGGACTTTTCAGTCTTTCATGCTCTGCCAGCGAGGAGGGAGACAAGAAGCCAAGTGGTCACACAGCCAGGACAGCTGACTTGAACTAACCAAAGGGATATTCCATGACATAGAGTATGGAATAGAATGCTGGGGGAATTGAGCAAGCAGCTGTGTGGTACTTAGTTGCCATCTGGCATTAAACCATGACACATGGCTATATTCATAGTGAGATCATGAGGGGTTGTGTGAGTATGCACAAGAATCTAATACATAACTCATTGTCATCTACCTAGTAAATTTTGTTGGTTATGTAGGTTATTAGTACTTTTAAGAAATTATAGTTGAACACTTTTCTACTCATACATATCTTGTCAAAATTTTTTATGTCTGTCCACTATTGGTGAACTGTATCTCTTTGTCCTTACCATGAGCAGCCAAATTTCATGGTTCATGACTTTCATTACTAAGATCATGCATATTAATTATATATGTATGTGTTTCCTGGATATTAAGGAAATTAAAGTTGAGTCCATATAGTATTTTATCCATGTTTTACTGACATACATAAGAATTTAGATTGATGACAATTTAATCTTTCATATGCAAAGCTTACTTTAATGTGTTATTCAGCCAGCAATGGTTCTCGTGGTTCCTTAGCCCTGGTTACCTACAACTAACAAAAATTCCTACACCTCAGTCCAAAATATTATATAAAATGTCTTCCTGTAGGCATGAAATGGCAAACATTTTAATTATGGGATTCTGGATTTTCACAGAGATATTATCTATTGTTCTTGTGATCCACAAGAAAATTAACTATTACTGAAAATCTCAGAACTTCATAGAATCCTTACAGCATATTTGGAGATTGAAAACACTTGTCACTTGGGGAAAAATATTCCTTTGCAGGAGTATGTGATGGATTTGATTCAGTAATGGAAAAGCATAACCTCCTCTGAACTCTTACTATGGAACAGAGGGACATAATTTAAAAAAATAAAATAATATTATTTGCCTAATTAAAACCTTTTTATTTAACTGGATTAGATTTTTTTTTTCTTCAAATCCTTTACTTGAAAATGAATTTTACAGAATGTGGAAAATCATTTTTTATTTTTCATTGACCCTTTATTTTGTGTGCTATGATTTGAATGCTGTCACTGATGAAAGAAATTAGAATATAACTAACATTCTAAAACCTGAGCATTTTCTAGCAAACCTTTTATTTTATCATGGCAGTTCACATTCCCTTGGTCATTCCAACTGAAATTCCATTGCTACATATTTCTGAGGAGGGTTTTTTTTTAGCTATTTTTAAAAAATATGCATTTGCTAAGCAGTATCACATAAAATCTCTGTGGTATTTTCAGCGTTTCCTATTCTTCTGCCACAACCCTTTTTCAAGTTGAATTTCATGTGGAGTGCACATAATAAGCAAAAGTCTCAGTTTATAAAAGATGCAGTAATAAGAAAAGTCCAGACTGTTGATGTGGGAATAAATTTTTATTTAACAGAATATTTACAAGCTACAGAATGTAATGCTTTTAACTGTCATTGATGAACTGATTGATGCATCTTATATAGCTTCATAAACAGCCAATACCATATTTTACTTCTATCTTAATCTGTGACTTCTGCATAAAAATTTCTACAACTGAAGATGACAGAATGCACTTTTAGAATACAATGCACTCACTGGGTTTTCAAAGCATAGTCAGAGGAGCCATTTCCTAGTAATTTTTGAACAGTGCTGAATTTTAGACACATGACTGTCTTAGACTTGTATTACATGTGTAATTTCCTGTTCTTTCATCATTATGCCATCTGATCACTGTGTCATCAAAGAGCAATGAATATATGAACATCTTAGAATGCTGCCACTGAAAGGCTAGTAGGTCAGAAGCAAAAAGGCCAAATAAAGAAAATATATTCCCTGGAGGCTTGTGGGGAGATTCATGAGTCACCTATTGCTTTAGAGAAGAGCGGACAAAGAAATCCAAGATCTAGCAGCCAGCTATATCCCTACGAACTAGAGAAACACTACCACAGTTTTCACTTATAGCTCCAGCATAAAGCTGTTTCTGTTTGACCTATGAGCTGTGGTGGTGCTGATGCTGTTTGGCTGCTAAAGAGAAAAGCTGAGGAACACTTACATGATTCTCTCCTCTTTTTGCACTAGTCTTAACTTTGTTGTTTGATATATTTATTGCAAAGCTGCTGACTTTTTTTTTCAAACTTGTGCACTTTGTTTGTCAACCCACATGCAATCTTCTTCCAAATCCTGGGTAGAAATGCAGATGGTTTTAATTAGGAATTATTGAATACTCAGAGTAAAATTGTTCTAAAAAGTTGTGTTACTTTTAAATCTCACAATGAGACAGTATGAATTTGCTGACTGGAATTCCAAGTTATCCCTCTAACCACATTCTGCATGGGATAATATTATCATTAACATCAAATGTCTGATTAGTTCTGCATTGCTTGTTACTGGGATATTTCTGGCTATTCATTAATGTCTCACCTATTCTCACAGTTTCTCCTCTATCTTTTATTTTTAGCAGGAGTGAAAACCCAAAAGAATTTATTTGACAATCGAACAGAATATCTTCCTAAACCAGGAGCTTTTCAAAAAGGTAGAATCGTCTTGCGCAGTCTCAGTGAAGGCACTGGATATTTATATTAACTCTTCTATTTGTGGTCTTTTCCTACTTGTTCTGTGTGCTTGCATGGTTGGGAGAGGAATACATACAGACCTGAGTGCTGCTGATCTACTCAAATATAAAAGAGCAGCAGAATATGAGGATTAGCATGAATACAGAACGAGCATAGCACTTGCAATTTAAATGGCTCTCTAGAGAATGTACCAAACACTGTCGTCCTAGAAAAAGGAATACTGGAGTTCTTATTCTTCCCCAAAATGGTTGAAAATACAAGGGAGAGAAAAGAACCTTAAATAAAGATGAATTGTTTCATAGTCCCACTTCTTGCCTTCTTTTTGTTCTGAAAAGATGCCCACCTTTGCAAATCATCTATCCCTAATAGTTTACTTTTCATTTGCTGGTATAAGGTACAGACCAAGAACTGGTCTATTTGACACTGGATGGGGCTAGTCTCCAGCACTGATTAGAGACTGCACTATGTAAGTCCTGAAACAGCTTACAGTTTAGTAAATGAGTGTTCTGCTCAAGGTTGAGTAACTAATAGAGCAAAATAATACTGTTTCACTTTTACTATTCTGTTAAAATAAGGACTCTGTGTTCCTTCCTAAGAAGTTAGGGCATGTGGTAGTGTAATAGTTGTGGGCTGCACAGGACTCCAGTTGGATGTGCTGAGATGAAAGAAAAAATAAGTACTCGCTACATACATGCTGCTCTTCTTCTGTTCTTGGTTCTGAACTCATTCTACCTTGCTGCACTCTTTAACATGCAGGGGGTTTGTATTTATTGGTGGAAATTTAAGACCAGGACTTGACCACAAAACACAGATGTCCACTTCTGAGATGACACCTCTAGACATGTCTACAAAACTAAAAACTGTGGCATTATAAATAGTATTTACTCCTTTATTTTATGCCAGGATTTCTGTTGGGATCCTGAGATGAGATTTCAAAAGTTTTAACTCAAAGGTTATTGCAGTATTTGAAAGGTTATTGCAATGTTTGTTATTTTAGCTCCGATCAATATTTTCTAATCCTTGTTTGAATGACTTCACAAAATTGTTAAAAAATGTTGATCAATTAGAAGAAGGAGTCACTTGATGACCAACTACAGTAAATGCTGAAGGCATTAAAGCATAAAGATTGTCTCACTTTCTTTAACTTTGTTTTATGAGTGCTTATTTTAAAATGTTCTGTAATAAATCTCAATTCCCTTCTGAGCTATTTTAATTCTTCAGAAAAATCTCTTGCTCCTGAATTGTGAAAATTCTGTAACGTCAAATTGTACTGCCAGAGGAAATCTAAAACCCTGATTTTATTTGAGAAAATTATCATTTAACCACAGATTTTATAGGTCTTCTAAGGTCCTTCTTAAAAGTAAACATATTAGGAATATAGGATGGCAAAATGCATGATTTAAAAGAGGGACTTGAAGAGTAGGTGTCCACAGAAACAATTGTTTGGAGTACCATGCACTATGCAAAGCGTTATAATTTAGAAAACTGTTTAAGCACAGCTTAAATATCGTCAGGACAGGATTTCAAGCTAGGGAGTAAAATGATTCTCTAACACCATTCAGAGTTTATAGTTTATTCAGCTAAAATTGTGTGATCTGTGACAGTGCAATATCCATCATCCCATGATGGAATGAAACAATTTAAACAAGCATAATCTGGATTTCTCAATGGATACCACCATTCTAGATTTGTCTGTTCCGATTCCAGTTTTATCAATACAAGGACAATATTTATTTTCATCTATTGTATATTAGCCAAGAACACCAATAAACAAATGACACCCTTAGGTAAAAATATGTATCCTTTCCAGAGCATTTAGCTCAACAGATGTGAAGTGAATGGATCCAATTTATCAGTCACAAAATGAAAATTGTTCACTGAAAACTATTGATTTCATGGCAAATGCTGAATCAGCTCTATATGAAAGCAGAATTTTCTTGTTACGGATTTAAATTTATAATCTCACTGGTATCACTGAACGGATGACCTGTCTACATCAGACACTGCTTGCTATACCAATCTGTATGTATGTTTCTAAATAACTTAAATTTTCCATTTTCTTACTGTTACCCTGATTTTCAGGTTAAAACTAACATGGTAATTCCAAGCCATTTTGGTGATGGGAGGGGAGATTATACTGTACTGGTAAACTTTCTTTACCACATTACTATATGTTTCCTTTTAAACCTTGAATGTTTTACAGTGGTGCTTTTCCTTGAACCCAGACTTTATGCACTTTACACAGTGCGACATCATTGGCTCCTATGGTTACTTAGAGTTAAAACACAGGGAGGGGAAGGACAAGTAATTAATAAAACATTGAAGTTGTGGATTCTCAGGAGGTGTCAGGGTTGTCATGGCTGTATTGGACACTGTCAACCTTTCCGAATCTGCGCAAGCCCCATCATTTTTTTGCCTGAAGAAGGGGAGCCTTGTCTCTATATGCATGCATTTCATGATAGTCCCATCCATTCTGTTTCCTTCAGTTTTGAGGAGGCAATGCGTAGCACGTGCTCTTTAGACTGTTTATTAATGAGGCTGTCACTTACAGTGTGCTGTGACCCCTGCTGTAGCCAGCTGACTAGTGGCCTTTTTACAAAGCAGCTTGTTGCCTACACCGTGCTAGCTAATGTTCTCCACTGCGCTTGCCTGACTCACACTGAACAGAAGGGCTCAAGTTAAATGTTTAAATGCTGGAGATCCTTAGATCCTTGTATGCTTTCCTGGTTGCTAGGACAATTTTGAGCTAACATCCGTATCAGTTGACAATGAATGGGTCAGCCAACTGTGAAACCTATAAAACTGGGTCAAGAATAGTTCTGCCCAGCCCAGCAAGAGTGAGGCCTGAGCCAAAGGAAATAGCCTTTTCCCTCAACTATTAATCTTCTTGTAAATGCAGAGCTTATTGCACCAGATTCATGAAAAGTAAAATCAAAGCATGTATGAGCAAATATATTGATTATTAAAACAGGAAAATATTATTGATATTGGAACAGCCTTTGCTGCTTTTAGGCTAAGAGCTGAACCGGTCTTGAAATTATCTGGCAGTGTGTGAAAGCTGATCATTTATTTGTATTCAAACCCTAGGTACAATAACATAGACATTTTTTGCTGAATGCAATGGAAAATATTACAGCTATTTTGAAACATCAGCTCACATATGTTCTGAGAAATCAACTCAGTATGTTCGCTCCCGATTGCTATTTGAAATATGTCCTCTCTTCTTATGACTGTCTCTAAATTGATGTATAAGGGCATTTGTGCTATTGACATGCAGGGCTAATTTCTTTGTATACCAACTCACCAGGGCAGTGCTTTATGTTGGCCTGTGTCTGTGCCATATGCACCACAATGAATCTTCATTCTTGTTTTGTCCACAGAGATACTAGCAAAAATATAATAAGAGTGAAGGTGCAAACATGACTGAAAATGTATTCTTAGAGGATGATGGGGGGATTTTTGCTCAAAAGAAATGGTCAACAAGTGAAGATAGGTGGTTCGGATTGAACTGAATGTCCGTATTATCCCTGTTCATTACTAAATGCCCTAGATTTCCCTAACATCAAAAATACTTTATGTCCTGTTAAAAGCATTTAAAATTTTGAATGCTTTTCTAATGCTGACTGACATGAGTACTTTTAATTTATGTTCACATGTCTGGAGAGGGCCTATCTTCATCCCTGCCAATCAAGGTACTTGGTTTTGTGGTTCTTAAGTATGATGATTCTTAAGTATTGTGTATAAACAGGTATAGATATTTGTTTCTGGTTGACTTCATAGAGTCATCCCATTTTATACTAGTCAACTGCTGCCACAGCAGAAGTGCTTTTAATCCTTACCTTGCACATTTTTAGTTTTTACCTTGCAAATATTAATAAGCTATAATATTACCTGTGTGAATAATGTCATGAAAACTATTCCAGTGATTAAAATTTTACAAGATTGGAGTTCCTCCTCTTCTGAGTTTCAGTCATGCTGCAGGTACAAAGCCTATTACAGCACTTCTGGAAGTGCTCAGTTACTTTGTGTGACTGGAAAAATATTACTCTTTAGCTGATAACTATTCAAAATTATTGTATAGTCATTGTGAAGTCCTGACTGCCCACACAGAAATACCTTCGTTTGTTACAGCTAGTATTAAGTCTGTATTTGGATGCTTGGATTTAGTACTGATAAAATCACCTACTTTTAATATGTGCAGTGTATTGGCTGTTAAATGCATAAAGTATTTTATGACATGTCTGTTACAATTTATTGACATTTCTGATCCTACTGTCTGTTTCACTGAAAAATGGTAACTGAATTTGCAAGCTGAAAGATTGCTTTGCTTTAGAGAAGCATATTGGTTTTGTACCTTGCCATGAACTTTTTGCTGATGGATGGGTTTCCAATTATTTTATGTGTTTGGGAAAAGAGGCTGATGACAACAGCTGGAGGTTTACGTCTGAAAATTTTCTGCCCTCCCTATCTTCTCCAAAGTGTAAGAAACTAAGCATCTACATCCATTTTTAATTTAAATGCTGTATTTTTAGAGAATGTTCTACATTCTAGATGGCAAGAAGTGGCACTGAAAAACGTCAGAAGTTCTTTGGTGTCCTCACTGCTGCATGTGAATGTGCACAGCAGCGGCCAGCCCCAGCTCTGCAGAATGAACAGAGCTCTGGCACAGAGCAAAATAGATCTCTGGTGTCTAACATGTTATCTCAACTCTTATGATATGAATGTGAATCTAATGCACTTATTATTGCTGGTGAGGTGCCTTTTACATCAGAGGATATTTTCTATCCTTTCTTAAGGAATGTCTTTTCTGGATCCTTTGACTTCAGTGAAACATGAATCTGCAGCTTGCCATCATCTATCACGGTTGCCTTGCTTCATTTCATTTAGTCCATAAATCTTTCTATTCACCTCATGTAAATCAGAGACTAACCCATTCTGCAGCAAAGTATGAAGATTTTTTATAAAAGCTGATAGAAAGAATACCTTACATCTTCCATACTCATGTTTAACTAGCATGAGTAACCGCAAATGGGTCCCTCAGGGAGTGATGAGAAAGAGGGCTGCATAGTGCTCCACTTGCAAGATTAAGAATGGAGCATTGTGCAGCCCTTCGGACCTTGCAGCCAAATACCGCAAGCAGTTACGTGGATCTGGCTGTGTCCCCAAACTAATTGGCTGCATTTCTCTAAGGGCAGGGTAGCTACTAGGCCTCTTAACCAGCCCCTGTGCAGGAGAGCTCCGGTCCCTGAGTAGGTCAGGATGCAGTTGTTTATTTCCAGTTGTTGGTGGTACACCATTTGCTCACTTCTGCAGCCAGAATGTCTTTTTGAGTTTTGGCGCTAATGAATGTGAGATAGGGTTTTAGTCTTGCAGAAACAAGATTTGGTTTGTTGTGACCAGTAAAGGGCAAAATATGTCTGATCTTGCTTGGTGAATGCTGGTCCCCAAATCAATAAATGTGGTTTTGGAGGCATTTCCTCCCTGAAATGAGTATATGCCTGTCTTGAAAAGAATGGATTATTCACACCATCAAGTAAGCAACAGTAAATCTTCATTTGAATACCTTCAAAAATTGATATGTTTAAACAAATTGCCTTTATAAATAACAATGTGCGTAGGAACCTAAATATTGTAAATAATATGGATAATCTTTCCTCTTTGGCACCCCTAAAAACCTCTTATTTTCCTCCAAATAATAGGAGATTTTAAATACTCATAGTAATAGCCTAATTAAGGTAGGATCTGTCTACATTATCTAGTCCACTTCTTGTGCCGTATCTGGGCCAAATCTGCCCATATCTATATCTACCAGATATAATATTTTTTTGTCTTGCTGTAGGCACCCGCTTACGTAAAACTTAACAGAGGTGATCAGACAAGGGAGAAGAGGGAAGACACAAAATGAATGTCCTTCAATATTGTCAATATAAAACTACTTCTGGTATATCATAATGTTGGAGAAGATGGGACACTGTAACACACAAAGTGCAATTTTTTGGTTGCTGAAAAAAGTTCCCACTTTTGTGACCAAAGAGTACAAAATCACATAATTGTTTCTTTACCAAAATTTGAAATAAGACTGCAAAATATTTTGCTTTGCAGTGAATCTACAGCTGGCTTTCCAGCTTTTTATTATTATTTGCAAATGTTTCTGTAGCTATTGTAATTGTATATTGTATGAGATATACAGGCAGATTAACAGGTTTACAACCAGGCTGTGTTGCATCATCAGATTTTGCAAGTTTGGGATTATTAAGTGCTACCAGAATTGTAAGTTACAGCATCTCCAAGAACTTGCTGCAGTATATGGAGATGATTTGGAAAGAGTCATCTTTGCTTCAGTACTCACACACAGCTAATATGTGAATCAGAAAAGCATCACATAGCTAAAAGTTTAGGCTGAAGCATAGAAAGAAAAACAAGCTACAGCCATAGCAACGTTATACTTCTGTTACAAATGCTGTTTAGTCAAGTTCTGACACAGCTGACTCTTTTATTTAAAGCCTGTTTCGCAGGTTCATCTAGTTATAATGCACCTTTCTGAGCAGAATTGCAAAGAACGCACACTGGGCCAGATGATCTTCGGAGGTCTCTTTCAACCCCAATGATTCTGGGATTTTGTGATTCCTACCTCAGTACTTTTATGCGATACTCCACTTACCAGCTTCTCCCCTTCTACAGCAAGCCAGTTTATTTTGCTGAATCAGAAAGAATAGGGGGTTTATAGAAGTCTGTCATAAACACTGTGCCAATATTTGGAAAAGTGCAGTGTTATGAGTCTAGTATCTGCAGAGCTTGTTTTTTTGCATAGCTTGCTTCTAGACTTTTAAAAAGCTTTGGTAGATATATCAAATCATATTGAAAATGAAAAGTAGCCTTTGTAGATAGCCAGTAACTCCATAAACTTGGAGTCTCATCAACATTTAAAGAGCTACCTTTTAAAGCATAAGGGGAGGAACTGACCTCTGGAGATTACATACTTCAATATTGCTAGCATTTTAACTTTCTTCTGCTCTACCTGGAGTTCCCCTGCTTTTCAATCTCTTCAAACTGAAGATTTTTTGATTTGACATTGCCTGGTTTTGGTTGTATCTGAGAAGTTTTACACACATATCAACAAATAGGAAATAATATGAAATAATTTGAATGAGCTGTTGTTTGAATGTACTTTTCAGATAGCATGTGACTCTTGAATGCATTTGGTATAAAGATTCTGGTCTAGGTTTTGTTGATCCTATCACAGTGCTCAAATCAAATACAAAGGTCAGTAAAAAAAAAGTCAGACAAAAATGGGCTTTCCATTGTTCAATGGTGCTGAGCTTGACTTAAGTTTTTTCCATGCAGACTATCAAAACATACTAAAAACTGAAGAACTAAAGATGAGAGAGAATTAGCTGTGCTGGCAAGTGGGCACAAAGAGAGATCCATGTGTTTTTTGTCTGCTTAAAAAGGACGTGAATATGTAATACAGTACTAAGCCTTTTTTTTCCCCATTCAAATGAATAGAAAAGAAAAAAAAGAGCTAACAAAGCTCAGCAAAATCTGCAGTTATATCTCAGGGGATGCACTGTCTAATTGCTCTGGAACATCTCCAAGGCTGAGGAATTCAGACAGCAACTCCCCAGAGATGAGACATAAAGAAAAATCAGAGAGGATGCTTGGATTAGCTTCTTTCCCTCCCACTTTGTTTCCACAGCACGATGGTGGGTTATTCCTCTGAAAACACATACAAGACTGGTTCAACCTCCAGCACAATAAGTGGACTGAAGGTCAAGAACAATGCTTCATCCATGTAAAATGAGAGGCAAACACATAATGCAGTATTCATGCTTGCATATGACAGCTGGGTTTCTTTTTGTAAGAGTTACCCTTTGTTATTGGCTTCCTCTACCTACTGAAAACAATGGCACTTAGGCTTGTCAGATGTCCACAGGAATCTTCAAGTCTCAAGTAGAATGCATTTTCCTAGTGACTGGCTTCTCTAGGACACCTTGAGAAGTAGCTCTAACAGACCTAAAGTCTAACTCCATGTCTTAGTTCAAATAAGGAATGGAGAGACAGAGAGTCATTAAAAAAAAATGTTTGCAATATCATAAAGAAAATAGGCGTTAAAAACAGTTCTGATAGAAGAAATACACAGTACAGATTTTTGAGATAAATTTAGCTAATTAAAATGTATTTGAATCAGATTATCTATTTGTGCCACAGAGAAGATGTTTCTTCAAATTGTAAGGCATTACTTTCATCCAGTACTGAATATTTATTACTCCCATTTTCTGCCTGCCTCTATTTATACTGAACTAATGTACAACATAGACCAGTTTCACTCCTGTGTCTCATCTTGTAGTTTAGTGTTTTCAGTGGTATTTTTCTGCTTGATATGCTCTCATTGTATGCAAGGTTTTGACTTGGTCTTCATCTTTTCTTCTTTAAAAACATCTGTCAGCAACAAATGGATTTGATGCATTTCAAGGTCATTTAGTTAAATCCTAAATAAGTAATGTGGATTTTTATCAAAGATTAGTTACATTTGAGAGAGTGGCAAAAGTGATAGAAGAGTTCTGTCTCTCTGCCTACCGAAGTTCTGAAGTCCAGTAAAAATACTCCACCTGACTTTTTCAAAGTTTTCATCAGGCATTTGAGCCAGTCATCCATTAATAGATAACGACAAAAAGGAAAGCAACAGATTTTCCTGTCTGCTGCACACAGGTTAAGAAAAACTTCTCTTGGATTTTTATCCAAGGACATTTAGGCTAGACATATCTGTCAAGTCATTGCATCCTGACTGATTAATTTAACACTGATTGCTTACAACCAATTTTCCTTCTTCCACTTTTGAGAGATCTGATCTTCTGTTGACTGGCTTTTAGCAACCACTATAGCCAATTAATCTATTTATTTCCATTACTGTAAGCGGATCTTTTCTGGCAGACAAGGTTTTCTATCACATTAATATGTTCTAATTTACTTTTAAAAGATACCCCTAAATAGTCAATTCTTAAATTGCTTAGATAAAGTGGATTTTTGTAACTCAGATGTTTTGAGCTTCTTTGAGCAATCCATAACATACAGAAATTGTGTTGGTTTAATAATGCAGCTGTGCATTAATTGCTACTGTTCATTGTTTTATAGTATAATACAATATTTATGCCTCAACAATGATGGGTACTGAAATGTTAAATTCATAGAAAGCAAGACACAAAAAATGAGGACTAAAATGCTGACTTGTGTTTAAGGAAGAAGAATCAGAAAAACTTTTAATTTCTAAAGGCTTGAAAAGAACATTGAATTTGGGAATATGCTATAACTGAATCTTGGTTTAAAAGAGAAAGCAAACCCCCTATGAATTTCTGTATGAGTCAATGATACAGTGCTCCTCTCTACATGTATACTTTTGTTCATGTTATTTTCTTTTCTCTTTTAGAAGCAGAGAATGTTATCTCCATGGATTATTCTATGTGTTTTGAAAGACGTCTATTACTTTCATGAAGCTGACTGCTTGGTTTGATTGTACAGGGGTGTTTCGGGATGCTTAGTTTCTGATACAACAGAAAAGCATGGAAAAGCATAGATGACTGAATTGTGTTTGGGCCTTGCCTTCAAACCATGAAAAGGAATTACTATATCTATAATATCTTTTCTGCTTTAGCATATCCTTCTTAATGAGGAAAGCTGAAGTTAGGGGGAGTCCTGACAAATAGAAGATACAGGAAAGCTAGGTGATAGAAGAACTAGATTTCCATGTATCAATAAATCATAAAATCATAGAATTATAGAATCATTTAGGTTGGAAAAGACCTTTAAGATCATGAGGTCCAACCATAATTCCAAAACTGCGAAGGCCACCACTATACTGTGTCCCTAAGTAACACATCTACATCTCTTTTGAATACCTTCAGGGATGGTGAATCCACCACTTCCCTGGGCAGCTGTTCTAATGCTTGACAACTCTTTTGGTGAAGAAATTTTCTTAATATCCGATCTAAACTTCCCCTGGCACAACTTGAGGCCATTTTGTCTTGTGCTATAACTTGTTACTCGGGAAAAGAGGCCAACACCCACCTCACTACAAACTCCATTCAGGTAGTTATAGAGAGTGGTAAGGTCTTCCCTCAGCCTCCTTTTCTCCAGACTAAACAACCCCAGTTCCCCCAACCACTCCTCATAGGACTTATGCTCCTGACCCTTCACCAGCTTTGGTGCCCTTCTCTGGACACACTCCAGCACCTCAACGCCTTTCTTGTAGTGAGGAGCCCAGAACTGAACACAGTATCTGAGGCGTGTCCTCACCAGTGCTGAGTACAGGGACGTGATCACTTCCCTGGGTCTGTAGTATTAGTCAGTAGAACTGTTCTGCATTGGTTGAATACTGAAAATATCCCCAGATATTACATATTTAGTGATTATTTCCATTTGACTTTGCTGGCTTTCTTTTTTATGAGTAGTATAATGATTACAGTGAATTTCATGCACACATCTAATCAAAGTCTAAGATATTTGTTATTATGTACATGGATCTAATTTGCAGAAATTTTAGTCAAGACCTGTTATGCTAGTGCCTATCCTTATGAGGTTTAAATATTTTCATGGGAAACGCATATTTTGTCACTCATACTTACTTCACAAGGTGTTTTGGATGCACAATTCATAACATAAACCATACCGCTTGATAAGATTTTACTGCTGAGAATGTTCTATGATGCAAACTGCCTTTGGAATGTATTTTGCTTTCTGGAGTTCTATCTCTGATGTGAATAGGAAGTTAACATTGCCCAAAAAACAGCTGGATAGCTTTCCTTAACTAAAGTTGTGGGAAGGCAATTTTAGCCAGTTATATTAAGTGCATGGATTGATAAATTAACATTAATATGTTACGAAAGAGTGAACCCAAGATGCAAAGTTCTCCTCAGAAATTTAGACCCAGTTTTCTCCTTCAAGCTCATCTCCACTTTGAAACGGAGTATGGTCTGCTTGCATGCGGGAACATACCCAAAGCAAAGTCACTGTTTTGTCTAATAGGCTACATGGGTTAAGGAAGTTCTTTAAAAATTGTTTTGGCTGGCATTCAAAATATACATGCATGTTTCATAGCTGGCTTCACCTCAACAATCTTTAGTTACTGTAGAGATTACTCAACTGCTTTTTGATATTTAAAAAAAAAAAGGTTCTTTTACATGTCAATGGCAAAATTCTGCAAATATAACTCTTTCTACTGCAGGAGAAAATGGTGTAAGCTCTGCAGTATTTGTGGTTTATTTCTAGCTCCTGCAGCTAAGATAGGCTGGAGCCATAGGCCTCATGCCTTGCCTCAAAGCAAACTCTCCTCTACTGAGTTACTCGGCTGGTAGCTCTGGCACTTTCCCAGCCAGGCTGAACTCATACAGTGGAGAAAGAAAGTGTGTGAAGGGGGAATCTGCACACAGAGGCTTTTGTTTTGCACAGGAAGCTGTCTCAGGCACAGAGGCTGGATCTAGGAAGGTGTAGTCTGTGTTACTGACCAAAGTCCTTTCTCTGCCAGCTCTGCTTACTAAAGGCTTCCTTGCTGCATCTTTCAGACAATAGGCAATGCAAAAAAGGAGAAAATCCCACTGCTTCCACTGTCCTACTGTCCTACTGTTAGTGCAGAAAGGAGGAAAAAAAGCCAACTCTAATTTCTGTGTTTCAGCCACTTGATGGATGCAGGTTTCAAGGCTGCAGAAATGGCCGCTAGTAACAAAGATTAGGCTATGGCAATTTGATCGGGAACTACTGTAGAAATGTGGACATAGAAAGTCATTGAATGAGGAATTTTAAAGTAGTTTATGTGGAGAATGCTCATGTTCCAGAAAGCAGATTTGACATCTCCATCATGTGATGCTCACAGTAGAAAATACTTTCCTCATTCCATATGTTTTCTGTAAAAATTCATACTGCTGTACAAATATACAGGACAGATCTGTTAAAGGAGTCCCACATATGAGGAATATGAACTTTTTGTCACTCGTACTTACTCATTTGAACTTTTTTGCTCTAGTACAATGCTGTATTTCAGAAGTGGTCAATTTTATGCTTTAATGGAAGATGTTGAGATAATGTAAATACATTTTTGCATTCAACATACCCATGAATTGTTTGTTAAATGAAAATAACCTCTTTACTTATTCAATTTAACCATTGCTGAATATGGACTTGAGCCCAAAGAAGTCAACAGAAGTCTTTCCATGGACTAAAATAGGCTTTGAATCAGGCCTTGTGTTTTTATAATTAGGTTTCTTCATAGAAAACGCTTTAATTGGTACAGTATGTTCCTTTCATACAACAGGGAAAAGTGAAATTTCTTTTAGTAGCAGATATTCATAGATTAGAAGAATGGAATGCTTTCCGTATTTAAATATCACAAGAGATTAGAACTGTGCAACTGGAAAAGGAAGTGGCCAATATGGTATAAAAGACAAGACAAATACAAAAAACAGTGAATGATAAAGAGATAACATTTTCTTTTTGGTGTAAAAAGCAAGAATTTTCCTTCAGTCAGGGATGAGAACTCAGGTAACTAGCTATCACATTTGTGCAAAGGATAAGACCTATTTTTTTTGTGGTTTTATATGCTTATACAGGCCAAGGAGGTAAATGATGCAATGAAAATTATTCTTCCTATGGCGAAAAAAATTTTCATCTACCAAGTAGTACTAATCCAAGCATTTAGAAACTGTATCTGTAGTTAAAAAAAACATGCCAGAAAAACACAATTTTAGCCTGGCATTGTCTAATAGATGAAACCATGTTGAAGGCTATGTAGGTTACTGAGATTTTAAGAAATAATTCACTTTCATTTTTTTAAGAAATCTTCTAGATTGAGGCCTAATGGTACACACTTTCAAGCCTTTCTCTGCACACCTGCATGCTAGAGTATTCTTAATAAATAGATGAAGATTGAAATGCCCACGTAAGTATTACTTATATGTAACTATTACTGTAGAAGCTGGGTTAAAAATATTTTCCTAAAGACCTAAAATCTGAAGATTTCCTGTATTCTTTGAAGGCTTGTTATATAGTTGGCAATAAGTCAATTCAGCTCAGAGGCTTCAAATCTCATTTGCTTTGTTTGGATTTATGACGTTACAAGGCCTTGGTTAAGTAGATCCGGGTTTGTAGCTGAGATGTGCAAGCTATAGTCTAGAAAATGATCTGTGAGCAAAGCCTAGAACTCAGGATGGATTTGGGCAGAGTGTTTGCAGCATCTAAAAGTTTCTTGCCCTGGGTAGGAGCTTAGAACAAGAGTTCCAACTTAGAGTGATGACCGCTGTTTCATTTAAACACATGGGAAACAGCTCTCATATAACAGCTCTCACATAACGTAAATTAGCTGCCTATTTTGTTGTTGGGTGGAAGAAACCCTCCCTGATGGCAGGTTATTCCACATTTCTTTAATATTGCACTGTTCTCTGAAGTTTCTGACACAGAAACCCATCTTACTAAACAGAATGCTGCACTCCATGGACCATTAGAATAATTCAGCATGGCAGTTCCTATGTTTCTCAGATAAAAGCATGATGTGAGCTGAGAAAAACTAGAAGCATCTATAAGCATCTGATGGGAGCAGCTTCATTTGTTTAGCAACATTTCCAAGAAATTTCACAAGCTTAAGCTACTAACTAACTTCTCTATGAATATACATATAAGATGTAGTAGGAGTGGGTAAAGAGTAAATTAATCGAATTTGATCGCATATAGATATAGGCTCACCTTTGGTTGCTGCAGTTAGGATTTGTTATTCCTTCTGGTAGGAAAGAGAGAACCCAGCATCTGGAACTGCCTAGAGCTCTTTGATGAATTGCTGGAATTTGTTCCATGACTAATTGCTAGAATCTGATCATCCTGCACTAGATTCTAGTCCCAGCCTGCTCTGCTGGGACTTCAGGTGTAAAAATGCAGCAAGTTCATACAATATGCCTCCTCTTAAAAAGTTCAGAGCATGTTGTGTGGAAGGTACTAAATAAGAACAGCATGTGCGAGTTTCTTTGTAAAAGAATCTTAGTGGGAAATAGTTTTCTGTGAAACTTCTTCCCGTGAGCAAAAATTGCTGTGTGAAAGCACTCAGATCGGAAACATGAGACTATTTTCTGGGCAAAGAGGAAGGGACAGTAAAGGTGGAGAAGAAAACCTGGTACTTATAGATAAGAGAGAACATGTCTGAAAAAGTAATGGAGGGAAAAGTTGGCAGCAATGTAAACCCATTTTTTGTTAGATGGTAGTGAAACTAGCAAATAAATAGTTTCTCATAAGTAAACACTGCAGTGTTGTGTTTAAAAGAATAATAATAAATGACCAGAAATAACATGACACTTCAATGTTGAAGAGTTTCCCAGTTTGCCTACTCTTCATTGTGCTTTAAATTAATGGACAATCCCAATACTTTCCATTCAGATTAAAATGCAGAACAAATGTGCAAAGTTAACCTCTCACCACATCTGTCTTGAGTAGAAGCAACAGCAGTCACAGTAGCATAACAACAGGGCCTGTCAGAAGGCCTGGTATTGCTCAGACATTGCTTAGTATTTGGACTGGCTGGCATCTCCAAACATCTGTAGCCTGTCCAAAGGTATCTGATGTCAACTCAGGCATGCGCAACACTTTAAAATGAAAAGCAAAAAGTTGTCTTTGAAATCCATAAAAGAAAAAGAAATAACCAGCCAAACTGGCAAAAGAAAAAATAACATGTACCGCATACTCTTGACATTAGAAAATAAATTAGAAAGTATGTTATAGTTATTGGTACAGACACTGAGCTTTTCCATTCACAGTGTGGGAAAAGCTACTTTAATCCATACAACTTTAACACTGGTCTCCCATATTCCACTTGAGTCCTCTGACTGTGGGCCATGAAATTAGTTAACACTCCCTTGCTGCCCCTGCCTGCTCCAAATTAATACCTAAATATATATAAAAACCAGAAAAGGTCCAAGAGAAAGGTGCTGAATTCTGGCTGCTGTATTTGTCAAGGAGATGGGAGACCACTGATGATATCCACATTCCAGCTGGGGCACAGTAAGCTGGCATGTCAGCCATCAGCATTTGAGTACATGCTTTGCCAGCTGCTCTGCTGTGGAGCTGGGTCTGCTGCTGAGGAAAGAGTTCCTGTTCCTGTGAAACCATTTCAACAAAAGCATAACTGGAATGGAACCAACTCTGCAAAACATCTAATTTTATAAAAGAGCACATAAAAATAGTCTTAGGCGACCCCTGTTTCACAGTACCTAAAAACTTGCTGGAAGGTGCTTGGAAAGTCAAAATTGAAATGCTTACGTTAGAGAAACTGAGGAATCAATTACTAACGACGAACCCAGGCAGGAGGATGGGAGATCTGTAACACGAATAGATACAAATTTCTAACATTTCAGTCCACTCAGCAAAGTCCAATGAGATAAGACTCCTATTAAGCAGGGATAGCAAATTGTGGGAGTATTGGATACGAGAACTGGCATTAGAAATCCACAGTGACTTGACTAGCAGTTTTCCAACATTTCCCTATATCCTAGGCAAAGCCTCACAAGCGCAACATCTGAGATTAAAATTTAACTGAAATTAAAAGATGAGTTGCTTGAACTAATTCTGGCCTTGGCACACTATTCAGTTTCTGCAGGTCTAGGAAGATGGTACTTAGATATACCAACAAACTGAAAAATAACCCCTTGATGCTTTCTAATCAAACAAATCTGTGAAAAGAACACGGAATTGCAAAGCACAATAGATTTTTTTTCTTTAACCTTTTTGCTGTGTGGTTTTGTAGTGCTCGTTAGTAGTTCAAACTGAAGCAAAGCTTGTAAGAATTTCGTTTCTTGGACCTGGTGGGCAGAAACACATATTCTCATGTAGTCAGCTTAGAAATTGAAATGATATAATGATATTACAGCTGAACTGAAAACCTAATTTGATGTGACATCCAAACCCACTTACAGTCACCATTTTTAAAAACAGTCCTCTACATTATGTTACAACAGGAGCAGTAAATGGAGGAAACAAACATTTTTTGGACTTTACAGGGAGCAATATCTGCTCCTGTGTTAATTCACAGTGTCATTAGTCTTGTCTGGTAAGTGTACAGGTTTCTCACCAATACCATCATCATGAATGCACACATAATTAACCTTGCCAAGTTGAATCTACGAGCTTTTCATTAAATACAACCACTGCTGCTATAGCTGATGTAGATGCAGAAATTGGTAGTTACAGGCAGATAGCTTTCATTAAATCATTCTTAGCTGCAGGCTCAAATGCAAAGGAGATGTCAACTAAGAATCTGAGTCTTTGTAAGTTTACAAAACTTCACTTTCTATACTTTCTCCATGTATGTATTGTGTGACTATTTATAAGTATTAGCAAAACAGCAACACAAAGAAAAGAGCAGGTAAGGCAAAACCAGAGAAAAGACAGAATCTCTCTAATTTGTTCCACACTCCATTTTCAAAGTAGAAATGTCCTTACAAATGTAGGTCTTTCAGAAGCTGGACACAGAAAAGAATTTATGATCATGTGGGAATAAATAGAAATTGTGTGCTGGGGATGTAATCGTGTTCAAGAGGATGGTAAAACCACTTGAGAATGAGTGGAGGAGCAAAAGACAGCATAGGAAGGATAAAATTTGGAAGGCAGTCAAAGAAATTAATATTAGAGACAAAGAAAAGGCAAAAAAAGAACAACTGTGAGACAACCAGATTAGAATAAAGATTAATTTTATTGTGAGACCATTCTTTGTGAATATTTCTGTTTCTAGCACAGATCTAGCCCTTTGGCTGTGGTTTGCATTTTGTCTAGAGCCTGTGATCAGTATTTTGCTCTGACATATATTTAATCTATTGCCAGTGAAGACTGAGATGGAGTTATATATGTTTGGGGTGAAATTAATTTTTTCTAGCATAGTTTTTACAACTCCATATTTCCCAGATATTTCAAGCATAAGCAGTAAATTTCCTTGGAAACTATGAACTGTTTGTGTCAGAAGTCCCTGTTCTGAAACTGCAATGGCAGTCAGTGTGTCTGCAGAAGGTCTGGACTTACACTTACTTGGAAACATAGACCCTCAGTATGATTTAAAATATAAAATACAAAAGAACTAAGTCTACCCAGTGTGGAGATGTGGGACTAATTGCTAGTCACTAATCTTAGATTGTCTGCTTAAGTCCTGGATTCTGAAACAGTTTGGGATAGAGTCCTGAAAGTTATTGAAAACACTGCATGTTTCCGAATCATCTAAAAGACTTCTTCCTATCAAATAAACCTTCTTTTGGTAAGTCTCAAGAGAACTCTTATAATAAAGTTCTACATCCACTTTTTAAGTGAACTTAGTGTTAAACTTTCATTTTTCCACTCTGACTAATGTTACTCCTGTATAACTGCTCTACAGGGCTCACCAATCCCATGAATAAGAGATTTCTGTAAGGTAGAAACCTGAAAACTTTGAAAATGCTGAGTTGAAATCTCAGCTTTCAAAAAGGGTTGAGTTGTGAGAAAGCAAGCGGACTTTAATGGCTTTTTAATTAGACATTGTAGAAACCACTAGATGCAATTTACCTATGGATAATACCAAAAGTTTACAAGTGAAAGAATTGTATGCACCAATTTAATCCAAGAAAAGGATTTCTAACATACCATAGAAAAAGTTAAGTAAGTTCTATGTTTATTACATATCTCTTAGTTTGGGTCTGTCCTGAAATAACAACTTCAATTACTAATCTTGAATGAACCATTTGTGGTTGTTTGAAAAATATATAACCTGTAATCTGCCATACAATCTTAAAAATGCCTTTTCATATCTTCTTTTCCAAATAAACATTTCTTGTTTCAATGACCAACTGGTTTATATTGTAAACTAATGCACATACTTGTCTGCCTTAACATTATGTTCCAGCTAGAATACAAGTTACTGTTTTCATGGCTTGTGACGTTAGATTCAGGGTTCATTTATTCACACAATGCTGTTGGTATTAGATTATTTGTAAATGAGCATTATTAACACATTAAAAATTATATATCATATGAAGATGTAACTGTGTAGAGCTCTGCACTATTGTATAGAAAGCATGGTGACAAGAATGGTGCTAGACATTGGATATACTTGAAGGAATATCTCTAGAAAGTGTGAATTTTGAACACTATGAAATTTAGAAGTCTTTTATGATATAATGAAGAATGTTTAAGGGCCATATACTGAGCTGATGTTTTTTCCATAGTGTATGCTTATGATAAAATATATTAATCAATCTTATCTCCTGATTTGAATCCCAAAACTGTGTAGCCATACAGTATATCATTTGATATTCTGCTTCCCCAAAACGCTTCCACCTTTTATTTAGATTGATTTTAACTGGGTGCTTCTGCAGGACTTCCATGTTCAGCTTATGCCATTAACTTAACTGGGTTTCTCTGAGTTACTGATGCGATGACCTCCTTCAGTTTAACCTACCCTGACTTTGAATGACCGAGTACCCTGTGTGTGCACTTTCATTTACAGTACTGTACAGTTCTTACAAGTTTTGCTTTTTCTAAATGATGCATGCCAAGCCACAAGCATGCCAAGCTTCTTGCTATTTATTTTTTCATTGACCTGAGATGAGCCAGGCTGCCTTCCTTTGTGTGTTTCTGCATCAAGAGAATGTAAGGTCTGTCATACTTAAGCAAACCTACTCTTCTAACCCAGTGTCCTGCCTCTGACAAGGGCCACTAGATGAATGTTTAGAGCACAACAAGAATAAAATGACCCTTCCCCTGGTATGCTCTCCCAGCTTCTGACTGTCAGAAGTTTAGGGACTTCCTGAACTGGAGGTTTCATCTAGTGTTTTAATAGCCCCTTATGGACCCATCTACCATGTATTTATAGTTTTGGCATTTACAATGTCCTGTGGCCATGGATTCCACAGCATAATTATATATTACATTGAGAAGTACTTCCTTCCGTTTGCTTAAAATCTGGCACTCAGCAGTTTCACTGAATGTTCCTTAGTTCTCATCTTATGCAAGATAATCACCCCCTATTCACTTACGTTACTTATAATGTTCTTGCCATTCTTTTTTGTTTCGGTTACATTGTAAGTTATATCTGTATTTTAAATGTTTTCTCATTATGACTGGGCTTGGTGTGAGAGCTAAGATTATGCTTTCTCAGCACAATAGGATATCAACAATTAAGTGCTCTAAAGTATTTATATTATGATATAAACCCACCTGTGTTTAATGGACTGAAACTTCACAGAACCTGGTGTTTTCTCCACAAATGACACAGATCTCCCTATTTAAATAACAGTTGTGACTTAGTATGTTTATATATTCCTCAAAAGAGGTCAGTTTTCACCTCAAAAATATTTTTATTATCCATGCTTTTGATGGTACATTTCCCTTGTTCATTCTCTTAGGACACAAGCTATAACAGTTCAGCTTCTCTGATATTCCTATGGACTCACCAGCCACTATAAAAAAGCATATAAGACATACATTTCTTGGTAGGTCCAAGCCTTTTAGACACGATAATGTAGCTAGCACAAACGTGTTTTACATTGTTTTGGACAAACCTCTGATTTTGTCATAGAAATAATTTTATGTCATTTATAAAATAGATGCTGAAATAGTCTTGGCTAGCCATCTTCTTTCTCAAAAGGGAGACTTGTTCTAGTCATAGAAACTTATTAAAAAGGAGGGAAAATATGTTAGAAAATTTGGATTCTGCTGCTCACTAGGTTGATGGTGTGTGGCTGGCTCATGTAAACTGACTAGATATAAGTAATTTGTGGGGGTAGATTTTATGCAGAATTCTTGTAATTATGATCAGAATAGAAGTAGGCCAGAGCTTAGTCCAGATTTCTGGTTTCCATGTCGTCTTTTAACTATCAGGATTTATCAAAGTGCTGCTCAAAGAATCAGAGCAGCAGGGTTCAGGACTTTTCACAGTTGCTTGAAATCTTCCTTCTGTCCATCAGCTCTTTGCTCTTTTACTTGTTTCCTCTGGTTGTCCACCTCCTCTCTATTCTCTACGCTCAGCAGTTTAGCAGTGGGAGTGGAAATAATTACCCCACATTAATGACAAAGTAGGTACCTGATATTCACATGGCTTGCACAACTTCCTTTGTTTAAGGTGGGAAGAGTATTGAGATCTTCTTAACCCACTGATTAACAAACTGGTTTCTGTTTCATGAAGAGGCCATGATCATCATGTCATATGCTGAAATTCACAACTGCTCTCCTCAGATTTTTGTCCTTTCAGAGCTAAATAGGTGTCCTTTTTTCCTAACAACCTTTACTTTGCCATGATCTGATAAGATACCTTAGATGGATGTTATTGCTTTCCACATTATTTCTTTAATTATAACTTCTATACCTATCACTAAGACTGGAATGCTTTTGTTCCTCTTTGGTGGTTGCACATATTGAATTATAAAGCTATCACTACCAGATACAAATGCATACCATCAGCTTTATTTCCTTTGTCTACTACAATATCATCCCCGTGCAGCCGAGAGAAGCTTCCAGTTACCACCACTTTGCCTTCTGCACAATTTTCTCATTTTAACTGTGCTGTTACTCATTCTGATTGGCTGACCAAAGAAAGACCCACTTTATCAACTGAATATCTGGAAAAGCTTTAGCAACAAGCAAGTGACTTTGCACAGCTACTGTTTTTCTCATGTTTTTCATACCCTTTAGTAAAGGGAAACACAATTAGAATGGTGGTTTTTATTTTATTCCCCACCCCTTATTATTTTTGCTAAAAGATTCATCTCCTGCAATCAAAAAAATTTCAAAATTGAAACGTTTAAGGGGCAGATGTCCTTCGGTGATTGTCATTTTTTCAGCAATTGGGTAAACAAGAAATTTTAGGAGGTTGCACGCCACACTGGATTTCTGTCACCTGAAGTTTTTACTGTCAGAAGTACAGAGTGCAGCACTGGTTCAGCTTAGTTGATAACGCAGTTCTAGATAACTTTGAGACAAAGTTTCAAAAGTAAATAATATTTGAGAAAGTCATGATCTATAGGAAAGAAACAGCAGCAATAATACCCAAAGCCAACATCATTTCAAACTACCTAAAAACCCCTGAGGATTTTGTTTCCAAGTTTATTTGCTTTTTCACTCCCTCATATTGCTCTGGCACCCTAAAACTCTAAAGAATGATGACAATACGGATACATACCTAGAGTGTTAGAACACAGATACCCCTTTATAAAGAATTGTAATATTTTTGTCAACTTTGTCTTTGAACAGTGTTGGAAAATTTCTTAAATTATGGAGCATAACACCTACTAAGACTAATGCCTTCCTCAAAACTTGCTGAATTTGACAGCAATAGTGGCTGGATTCATATATGTAGTCTGGAATACCTTGGATTTTTTCTGTAAAACTGAATACTTCTTATATTTGGGGGCTGTGGGAGGACAGCGTTATTAATATTCTTATTTCCATATTTATTCTTTCTTTTTAACTGACTGTAATGACTTGCTAATATTGCTTGTGAAAGTAATAATTTACACCTATTTTACTACTGAAAATTGCCAACCATTCGAAAGATGAGAAGCTGACACAAGGCATCAAGAAAATGTGGGCAAAATTCCAGGTTGCATGCTATGGGATTATGAAATGCCTATTTCTTGATCAAGAAAAAGATTATTAAAATATGTAGGGGCAGTAGCTTTAAATTCTGTAGATAAGCACAAATAAAGAAGATTTGATAAACTCATGATGTAACAAAATATAGAAACCAGAGTATGGCTTATGGATTTTTTTCCTCATTTTTCTGTCATGTATGTGTTTAAGACGTCGTTAAGGACTGTTTGGCAGATCTTTAAACAGTATCACATACACAGTTCAGTTTCCTTCTTTCTCCATTGTTTTTCTTTTCGTTTGTTTTCTGATTTGTTTAAAGGATATCTGACAGCTAACACAACCTGTCTTTGGCTGAAGTGTGGGGGTTTGTATCATCTGTCAGATGCTTTGCTTATGCTCTGAATGCAGATGCTACGGTACTAGAGGAAATCTCCTGTATACATATTTGTTTAGTCGGCAGAAAGGTAAAAAAACCCCACTGTTTATGATGGCAGCTTTGAACTTTCCTTTCAGGAATTCAAACAACAGCTAGTTGCTTGATCACCTGAAATAAACTCATGCATACCCATGTCCTGTATATCATTTATTCACTGTGGAAATATTTTCTCTACTGTCTAACCATACATTGGCTGTGCAGCACAATCATTTTCCTGTTATGGCAATTAATATTCAAGGAAAATATAAAGAATTCATAGATCACATGGTATTAAATCTTTACTGTTACAGTAAGCAAAGACATGAAAAAAAACTCTGGCCTTCAGTAGGTGAATTGGTGGTTTCAGGCCAGCTGGGGATGCCAGCAGCTCTAAAGCAGTAATTGATGTTTTCTGGTAGAAAGGTAAAAAATTCTGTGTGAAGAGAGCTTAAACTAACTTCCAAGCTTTATAGACGGTCCCTTCATAGTTGTTTTGAGTCATGTTGGCAAGGTGGCTTCAGAAAGCTTTTGCTCCCTTTCTCACTCAATAGCTATTTCATTCTGTGGCATGAGCCCAGACTTTGAAGTGCTAGAAGCTAGTCAAAGAGTAGATTTTGTGCTTACAGGAACAATTTCCAGAGAGACCTGAATAAAAATACTCAGCCTCTGAGCAACTCTGAACACAGGGAGTGTTCTGATCCAAATCTGCACTTCCTGGCTTTGCCTAGAGCTCTCTGGAAGAATAACCTGAACTATGCCCCTTATCCCAACAGTACATGTTCCGAAATATTACTTTTGTTTGTAAAAAAAACCCCAGTAATTTCTCTTTACTAACTGAATTTAAATCATGGCATATAGATCTGAGTTAGACGGCTATAGTGGGAAGATACTCTGCTGATGAAAATATCAAAATACTCCTATATTAAATTCCCAATTTATTTTTTTCCAGAGAGTAAAGGAAAAAACCTGAGCAAAAATGGTTACTTTGATACATAAAGGAGGTTGGAAAATAAAAAATTACCTTTATTAAGCTGTGTACACTTAATTTGGATCTAAAGAAGCTCACCTCAGTTACTGGAGCTTTAGGGAAGGTGAAGCTCCAGCTGGTGAAGCTCAGGCACCATGCTGGCACCACTCTACAGCAAAATAAGGCTCTCAACTGCACCCTCCCTGCACTGTCTTAACTTTTGTAGGACTGGAGACCCATGGAAGCCTCTCATTAAATCCCTGATTCGGATGTCTGTGGGTGGTGCAAGATGCTGTAGGAACATTACTGCCTGCTGCGTGTATGTGGTCTGTGTCATCTGCAGCAGAAGGAATATAAATGGGAACCACTAAACCCAAGAACTCATCATGTGCTGTCATGCTCAAGATTTCACAGAAAATCGTGACTTCTGGCATCCTAGCACATTCTACATCCCAGGGCCTACAGGTGGTTCTGCAACAGCAAAACTCCATTGCTGATGTTCGCAACTAGAGAATTTGTCATGGCTGGATATTAAAATCATTATGTGGTTTGTTGGGTTTTTTTTAGCTTTGCATAGATAACCAGGAATCACCCTGATTGGAATCTCTTCACCATATAACATGGATACGAACATATTTTCTTTCACAAACAAACAGAAGAGGATTTTGCTTGTTTTGTAACCTGAACAGACAAAGAGAGATGAGCAAGCTGTTTGTAGATGCAATGTGAGATGGTTGGGGCATGACTTTGCATTACTTATTGTATTAAAAAGATCCTAAAAACTGGAGGAAAAAAAAAATACTGTTGCTGATTTATCTTTCTTATAATTTTCATGATGCTAGCATGTGGAATATAAATACTCCTGCAAAGGATCCCCTTTGCTTCTGCTTTCAGTGAGCCTTAATTGGTAAGCTGCCTCTACAAGAGGTGGGCGCAACTATGCCTGCTGCTTTGGATTTCTTCTCTGCTAATTCTACACTGGGATTTTCTTTCTGCCTTTGAGTGGCAGGCTAATGCAGTTTCATAGCAGAATTACCACAAAGGCATGGGGTAGGAATTAGAAGCTACTGAGGTAGAATGTCAGCTCCTGGTACAGAGCACCACTACTAACCATTGCAATGATCAACAGTGCTAAAGCTGCCAAGTGCTTGCCATCACACATAAGGAATTCGCTGAATCTGGCGTATGGTTCGATGAGCCACCTATACCTTTGTGCGATGAGGAAATCGTATGTAATTTCCAATGTCATTCTGTTGGCATTCGACACAAGCAGACACACACATACACACATAAATTAGTGCTGTGTAGAAATAAGACAGGTTGGCTTTGAACTGTTGGGGTGGGAGGTATTTCAACCATTTTCTGGGTTTGTTTCTTCAGGATATGAGCCCTGTTACTGGCTTTGCTTTCTGCCTCCTTCCCTTTTTCAAGGTCACGGCTTTAAAGGGGCACGATGGATGCTTAAAATTGGAAAGGCAGAAGCAGGACAGTTTTATTAATATTCTAAAAACACAAAGTTTTATTTATGAAGTGTGTGAAGTATTTTAAAAGACAGCCTCAACACAGTTTTTATTGCCACTTGTCTCCAGTCCCTGCAAAAAAATGTTGACACTATACAAAGGTGCCTTTGTGGCCTAGTGCTGGCCATACAGAAACTTCAGATTCTAGCCACTAAATCCAGTTATACAAGACCTGTGTTAATTTTCATTCTATCCATTAGAACTGATTTCACACAAATGAGCACATTCTCTGTCTTTCAGGTGAAATAAAAAGGGAAGGTCCAGAGCAAGTCTAACTATTAAAAGAAAATCCTACGGCACATTTCACTAGAGTAAGCGTGTTACTTGGCATCACTGGCTGTATTCCGTCTCATGTAATTAGATCTTGCCTACCTGAAATTTCCCCTGTAGTTCTAACAGGGTAAGCTTATTTTTTCGCTTCCTGAATGAAAGCATGCACTAATTTACATTAGCTGAGTTCTACTCTAAAAGTGGCAAAAACCCACATTAGATGACACTGTTCTATTCATAAAAAGACTTTTGAGCATGTCAAATGTTTCTTGCAGGCTTTTGAGGTTCCTTAAATGAAGGGAACCTGCTTTAAATTCCTTTAGCCATGACACTATCACCATCAGCATTGAGATACAGACTCTGATTGCTTTGTGAAATGTCAGGGATTCAAAAGCTATCTCACCCTAACTAATTCCTTTGAATTCAATGTAATTGCGCAACAGGGGACATTGCCTCCTTGGATCAGAATAACAGCCCATTTTGTGTGGTGCGCTTTTGCTGCCAGTAGCTCAAGTGCTGCATATATCTGCAGTACTTGCTTGTAGGCAAAGTTTCTTCCTAAGCTCATCCACTAATAGTTGATGATGCCATGAAGCCTTGAGGGTTTGTATCACTAATTGATTTTTCTTTTTCTTCTAACTATAGTGGTTTTGTGGCTGTTTTAAGTATGTATCAGCTCGGTGGTGTTCATCTCTAATTCAATTTGTATTAATTGAGGTCAACATTAAATACTTCTGTTAGACAAAAAAGATTTTGCATAGTGCTTGACACTGCCACACTGGTAAAATCCTTAGAAGCACAGGCAAAGGCAGCAGCATGGGCTTTTAAAATTCATTTTAAGCGCTAAAGAATTTGGGATTGTGTCTGTCTTTCATGGCTCAGTTCCTTGTAACTGCATATCGGCCTGATGGCAGACTCTTCTAATCTGATCTCGTATAGGGGTAGTGGCATAGAAGCTTTTAGTTTTGTTTTTGTTTGTTTTTAAAATATATTATGGGCAGATATTCCCCTTTTTTCTTCTGGAGCCTGGTAAATTATATTCTATAGGATTATGTGAACTACAATGCACAGAGGCATGTCTTGCTACGGCAGCTGGAGACATTTTATTCCTTGCTGCTGTCTTTCAGTATGGTTTCCTCATCAGTCCAAACTAAGAGGATGTGGCACTGCATTGAACAGATCCATGACGAAATTTCACCCAACACCTATTGCAACCCCCACCAAAAAATTCCAACATCTATCCTGATCTGCCCCATCTTGTAAAGTAAAACTTTAGAAAGAATTATTATACTGTCCTCAGCATCTTGCATTTATTCCTAATAAACTTATTTCTGTATTTTAAAAGTGTCTCTTTTGGAGTTACAGCTCTCTCTGCAGAGCTCTATTGTACTTTTATCCTGCACTTTCTCTGCATAGTGTTCTGCCTCACAGCTGGCTAAAATCAGAGGGAATGCTAGCTCTGGGGGTGAATAAATGGGAATTTATTCAGAGCTGAACATGAATAAAGAATGCATTCATATCTTTAGCAAACAAAGGGTGTATTTATTCAAAAGAAGAGCTGTGTCTAAGGAATATATATATTCCACAATCAGCCCTCATATTTTTAGTATAAATATTGATGAGGGCTATGCATCATCACTTCCATTATGATAAACAGTGGTGAGAGAAAGATAAGATATAGGCCTGGGACTTGGGAATACCAATTAGTTCTTTACATATTTTCAAACACATTAACAAAGTATAAGAAGTTCCACACAGATACTCAACAAAACTTACTCCTAACTTTTTTCTTTCATCCACCTGGCTTTGGTCAACTGCTTGTTAGATACACAGTGTCTTTATTTTATCTGTGCTCAAATAATAATTATCCTACATTTTAAAATCTGCTTGAGCCAATGTGTGGCTGATTGTTTTCTTTCACTTAAGATTCTCCTAGATATCTTTTTCTTCCAGGATGCTAATAATGAGGAATTCTGTCTTTTACTGAGGATTTAATATCAGGATGCTTGTACTATTAAAAATGCTGTCAGTGGGTTCTCTCACTCAGTGGCATCCTCCATGATTTGGCTTAATAGAACCACCATAGACTTAGCAGGAATGTGATTTATTTTAAATATTTCTCTGGAATACAGTTAATTTTATATGGCTCCCTCTACTTACATGGAGAAAAGTTCCCACTTTTGTAAAGAGGAAGAAGCCAATGGCAACTTGGACCACTACAATTTATGTTATTAATGAACACAGCATCATTCACCCCTGAAAATGACATTCTGCCACAGATTTCCATGGGATCCTGAACAATTTATTTAAATTTTATTTGCTCAGTTTCTAAATTTCAAGGGTATAAATATACAAACAATGTATTACCTTTTTAAAACATGTTATAAAAAACGGCTTGGGGAAAATTTCAGGAAACAAAATTATTGTAATGTCTCTCCAAGCAGTCATTACTTGTATGAAGCAAGTGCTGTAATATTAGACATTTCATGCCTGAATTCTAGAGAGATTTAACCAGCTTTCAGTATGACTTGCTTAGAGACTAATTTCTGAAGTCCCTTGGTTTCAGTACCTTTCAAGAATTTCCTAAAAGTAGCTCTTTCCATGTTTTTTTTCTGCAGAGTTTTTTTTATTTTCATTTTGTATTCAGGGATGAGGGAAACATGTTCATTTTTAAAGATACTTAATCACAAACTGACACCTCTAGTGCCAATGGGAAAGTCTGAGGTCATTAATTTTGCATCCTATCCGCAAAGATTAGAAATAATCAAACCAAAATTGGATCTAAAGGTCAGTAAGGCAGAGCATACCAGGTGCATCTCTGGCAACATGTGAGTCTGCATTAGGGGCGTGCTTCTGAAGCAAAATTTCCCAATTTTCCCTGCTTAGGATGCAAAACGATCCCAGAGTACTTGGACCAAACTGTTTAGATGAAAGCAAATCAGCAAATGCACTCTGGGAGTGCAAATCGTGTGTTCTACATGCTCATACGTGCTCAGTGCATGAGACTGGAGTTAACCTAGTCTGCAGTAAAACTCCCAAGGTGAGAGAAGGATCAAAATCATCTCTTCAGCACCAGCTGCTTGACTCCATTGATCCATTGACATTGGGTCACACTAATTATCCCTGTCTGGTGTGCAGTCCTACCAGCTAGTATCTCAGTTCTTGGAATTTCTTTTGTTTATGGTCACAATTTAAACCTCCCACAACCAAACCACTTTGTGTGGAGGCCTTTGCTTGAGTGCACACTGTTAGATGAGTAATATAGATCCTGCAGGAGCTTGCAGATTGATCGAACCATCTCCAGCCTGCATTCAAAATATTCAAATACAACTGTTGTTTGCTGTTTACTTAGTGTTTAAGACAGAGGTGCATAGATCAAAATCAAGAACGTAATGTCTCAGCATTTCCAAAGGAAGGAGATACATGATTTTGCTGTTTACTTAGTGTCTAGGAGAAAGCCACATAAATCATAATCAAAACGTCATGTATCAGCTTTTCCAAAGGAAAGAGACATACCACAGGTGTGATTAGATATATATGCACATAGACATGCATGGCAGGGTAATACAAGATTGCATTAATATAATGTTTTAAATCCATTAAGGACAGCTTCCTCAACATAGCTGTATCTCAGTTGTTGCTGCTATGCTCTTTTAGCTCAGTTTCATGAGCTAAAGTACCATGAGTCTTTTATGTGCCAAAAGCAGGTCAGATTAATTCCCTGTTCCCTAAAAGTTGCTCCCTGTGTTGTGCAGATGGAAGCCACAGCAACCATTATCAAGTATGTGAGGTTTGCATCTGAAGTTCAGGATGGGGCTAATGGCCTAGTTCTGCCTGAGAAGTTGGTAGAGGAAAAGCTTTACTGTATGGATGTAGTGCATTGATTTATAATGTGAAAGAAGAATGGGGTCACATAGGAACTAACCACAGGTACATGTGGATACATTCATTTCATCATGCAGCTGTTTTTGCAAGAGATCTGGGCTGACCTTAATGACCCTTGCCTTGTGTTGTGCTGGTTACGTATACTACTAGGTACCTTTTAAAAATCTTCAGATGATTCCTCTGGAGAGGAATCCACCATAGCCACCATAGCTCAGTACTGGTAGTGGCTTCTGGAGCTGTTACTGCCCCAGATTATGGGGCAGGCAGGATCAAGGAATATAGTAGTGGTGAGACAGGATGCGGGCAGTGCAGTGCTCCTGTAGCTGTGCTGCCATTTCCCATGTTTGATGTGCTGTTCTTAGAGCAGCACAAACCCTTCTCTATCTCTAGATAAACTCAGACTGCTCCTAATGCATACTAAAATAAAATTAGTTAAAACCTCCTAATTGCAGAGTTGTGTTTGGAAGCTGTCATTCTCTGCCTATATGAGTGCTGTTTTTTATCTGGCTTCTCCCCAACTTCTCTGTTTGTATGGTGCCACAGCAAGGTGTGAATATTTTGGAGCAGTGACATAAATTGCTTTCTATACATTCTGAATGATTGTATATAAAATAACACGGTATTGATGACTTAAGGCATAATAAATGTATTTTAGGAGGTGGATTAGAACAGAAAAGATATTGTAGGATGGTTGTGCACACTGAGGTGTCCTTGAAGCTGCATCATCTAAGAAGGCTGACTGATGGACTGAATCATAGAGAGAAGGGAAAACCCACATGTTTAACCTTTCTGTTCAGAGGCATGATCATCTTCTTTACATGTTGAATGCTTTTCCCTTTTGAGGCTTCTCTAAATGATTTATTTTTAACCTTTAAGAATTATGGATACTTTCTGTAGGCCGCTAAATTAAAATCTAAAGTAGGAATTTTTTTAATAAAATCTTAAGACTGTAAACACCCGCAGAGAAATTGTTTTCTCATTTTGTTTGAAATTGATTAAGTTGATACAATTCCTTGCCCAATCTACTGTGCTGTTACAATCATCCTGGGGTTTGCTGTTAGAAGCAGGCAGAATATTTCTTAAGGATCATGACTATGTTAAGAGAAAAGCAAACCTAGGTGCCTCAGGGATTTGCCTGGAGTACAGTCCATTCTTTAAAGTTTTATTTCTTTTCCAGAAAATACTTGAATTGTAGCTACAACCGCTGCTTGATTTCTTCTTTAGATTCTTGATATTCTTGCTTCTTTATTTAACCTCTTAATTTGGATTTCTGACAAGAGCTGGAGCACCCCGAAACAGACTTGCATTATGATGATTCACCTTAACAACGAAAATGGATCTTCTGATTATTGTTCTAGTCAACGATGCTTTTTCTAGCAATTTTTCCTCTAATCCTTCATCAAGTTGTTTCAGCTGATGTCTTTATATTTTATTTGAAATAATTGTCATATTTTTAAGCATGCTATTTACAATCTCCAGTATATTCCAGGAAAAAAGAGGTGGTACAGACAAAGCATGAGTTTGAACTGTCAGGTTTAGATGTGAAACTTAAAATTTTAAAAAATTAAAACTGTCAAGTTGTCATGGGTTCAGCAGTAGCAGTCATTTTTTTCTCCTTCTTAGTGGCTGGTGCAGCGCTGTGTTTCTAACTTTC
>WYDI02003785.1:0-103501 GCA_009867235.2 Psittacus erithacus
CCTTACTAAGCAGGTTCCTGAAGAGGCCAAAGTCTGCTGTCTTGAAGTCCAGGGCAGTGAGCTTGCTGCACGCTCTTTTCACTGTCCTGAGGATCTCGAATGCGACCATATCGTGATCGCTGAAATCAAGGGTGCCCTGGAGCGTCACATTCCCAACCAGCCCTTCCCTGTTGGTGAGCACGAGGTCACGCATGGCGCCTCTCCTTGTTGGCTCCTCAGTTACTTGCAGAAGGAAGTTGTGTTCCATACAATCAAGGAACCTCCTGGATTGCTTGTGCCGGGCCATACCGTCCCTCCAACAAATATCAGGGTGATTGAAGTCCTCCATGAGTATAAGGGCCTGCGAGCGTGAGGCTGTTCCTATCTGTCTATAGAGTGCTTCATCCACAGATTCCTCTTGATCAGGAAGTCTGTAACAGATCCCCATAGTAATGTCTCCTGTCACTGTTCTCCCTTTAACCCTGACCCACAAACTCTCTATTGATGCACAATTGAGTTTTGCTGGATAAGGATAATATTCACTCCTTTCAGTTTCTTCCCTTTTCACCAGAAAACATGAGTGGATAGGAGTAGCCCATTGCTATCTCAACATAGTTTTTACCAGTATATAGACAGAACAGTCAGAATAATCCTTTCTGACATTTTGCCATTTATATTGTTATGACTCTTCACATGTAAAATAAATCCCAATTAGTCAACTATGTATAGTTTTAAAATAAAAAATAAATATATTGGAACAGCTACATGAAGAGTGAAAATACTGTGATTATGCCTAAATAAATGCTTAAGAAAATCAAAAGTTGTTTTCTGCTATTTCTCTCCAATTTGAAGTATTTTTATTTTCTAATTCTTTTTTTTTTACTGGTTTGAATGTTAAATTCTTCACTTATTAAGGTCGTTAAGCATTTGTCTGTCTTTAAACCACAGTGGCAGGAACAAAATAAGGAACAAAAGAAGCAGAGCTGTGGTCTATTCAGTTGTGTTTTAGGATCTGACACTGACAATAGCAGGAACTTCAAAGTGAAACTATAGGCAGTTACAAAATACTGTAGACCCAGGGAAGGTGTTTTCTTAAGTCGTTTAGGGTGGATTCATACTCTACACAAAAATCTTGGCTTGTTTTTTTTTTATTTTGAGGTTCCTCAAGAAATCATCAAAGCAC
This sequence comes from Psittacus erithacus, assembly GCA_009867235.2. NCBI lineage: Eukaryota > Metazoa > Chordata > Aves > Psittaciformes > Psittacidae > Psittacus > Psittacus erithacus. The sequence goes on from WYDI02003785.1 coordinate 1,163, forward strand.
TCTATAACAAGCCAGAAATGTTAATTAAAGCAAATATTTCACTCTAAAAAAATAGTATATGGCATAAACACATAAGAGAAGAGATGAGTATCAAAACCTTGCTATGACAGGGTTTTGATCACATGGGATTTTCCAAAATAATTTCACTAAGGAAACCATACCCGCAGTTTGTGGAAAAATGAACTCACTCTCTGTTACATATGCATATTCACTCCCTGTTGCCATAAAGATCTATACTGCCTTGGTAAAGTTGGAGGAAAAAATTCCTACCCTTTTTCCAGGAGATCAGCGCAAATCTGTGCGAGCAAAATATATGGTCTGTGCTGACAGAAATTTCTTTGTGGTGTCCCATCCCTCCTAGCCCACTTGGCGTAACATTTTAGAATGTAGGAAAACCCCTGCATTATTTGTATCGTTCTTCTGAGTTTGACACTGCTCTGAAACATAAGGTTATGTATCCATGTGTTTAAATGTTTGGGAAAATGAAGGAAAGAGTATGGCAAGGCTACAGGTCAGAAAACCAGTCTAGCCACATCTAGTTCTTCCGCACTCAGGGTGGATAACATCCCCAAAACTGAACAAAACTTGAACTGAATCAAAGTGTATTTTTTTATTTTGTGTATCTTTATTGTGTCCTCTCTTGAGCATCTCATGACCGAACAGTTTCAATATGTCCATCTTTCTTCATATAAGCATCCATATTTCTAACTCCTTTAATTAACTATATCTCTTTTGTTTGTTTTTAATAGATTGTCAGAAGTAACTGCTATATATTGTAGCACATGCGCATTTTATAAGCTATGATAGTCCTTTTTCTGTGGATACATGAAAGTGTTTTCCTGTACAGAGTGAATGTTTAAAGCAAATTTGGCTATTTACTGTCATAAAACTGTCTTATACAATAAACAAGCAAAAATAAAACCAACATAGATAACAAATAAATAAATTTGTCTGCATTATTGCAGTCAACTTTTCATAAGATATCACCACTGCTTAAGTATCACCACCATTCACAGCCTTGTTGCTGTAAACAACATTAGAAATACCACACTGTGATACAGAAAATCACATTTTCAATACTCTTCACTTGCAGATTATAATACACTAATTATACAGGAGTCTGACTTACAGGATGATTTTGAAGATCAGTCTTTTTTCTTTCATTCACATTAGCACTCCTGTGCGTGTCAAAATCAGAAAGATAAGCGAGAGCTGTTTGTGTTGCTTAGATAGAGAATAAACCTTTATATAGTAGACAATGTATCATGAAATAAAATGCCATGTTAATTGATTGTGTATTTGTTATCTAGAAAGTCAGAAACTGCAGATGGACCTACAGAAGATGGAACTCTTGGAGGGTAAGATGGTTGATGAACTAGCTTCTCTTCAAGACAAAATAGAACAAACGAAAATGGATTTGAAGGTCTATAATAATTTGCCAGCTCTGAAAGCATCAGGAGAAGAGAAGAAACAGGTAATGAAAAGAATGAATCCTTTCATATGCAGACTTTGTATGCTTTTGAGCACCTAATGGAGGGAAATCCAGGTCTATGACTGGGGATCCTGACTGATGGCTGAAAATGGGCCTCGCACTCCAGGGCAAATGAATCCAGATGCTTTTTTGCTTATATATTTGACTGGGTATTTGTAGCAGGCTATCAACTGGATACCTTCTGATAATTTCTTTCCAGAAAATTTGTCATTTAGTGATTCATCTGAACTTTTCTGCTGTAACTTACGTCTACCCAGAAGTCTGAATTTAGCAATCATGGAATCAAAACACTAAAGAAAAATTATTTTGCTGTAAGACAAACTCCATCATTCCCACTTTGCAGGTGATAAATTTCCTACAAATTCTTAACATTAGCATTCCCACTAGTGCTACAAGCCTCCAACTGGGTCATAACCATTGAATAATGTTTTTAGGACAGAGCATGTATGCTAGAGAAAAACATTATGTGTTCTTTATGTTCTGAAAGGAAGAAAAAGTAGTATCTTGAAAGCTAAATTAGAATCATTTGTCTGTAACTCAAAGCAAATTAACTCATCCATTAATTGTTTTGTGTTTTCTTTTTTCCCAACTAGAGACTCCAGGATGACAAAGAAAAATTAACAAAGCGTACCCATGCTTTCAAGAAAATAATGGAACACTTGAATACAGGGTATGAGACAGTAAAGAGAGAGCTGCAAGAGAATGAGACACATTCTCAGGTATAGGTCAAGCTACATACTATCTCTTCAGTTGTTTCTAGTGCAGTTTGAGTTTTCTTATGCGCATGAAGCATTGTATTGACAGAATCCATTTATCCCTTCTCAGGGAGTTTTCAAAGTTATGTGCTCTAAATGTGTAGCCCTGTTTTCTGTTTTCAAACAGAAGGTAATATCGTGCCGATAAATTGCTCCTAACCTTTGGATTTCAAAGTCACTAGCAGAGGTCTCTTTGAGCTTAAAAATTGAGTGAACCTTGAACTGTTTGTATTAATCTTGCTCAGAACTCTTCCCCTTTTCTCTTTCCTTTGCTTGAGGAGTTTTGAGGACCAACTTAAGAAATTACAAGAAAAAAGAGTCACTGGTAATCAGATAAGATCCCTTTTGCTTTTAAAGTTATGTCAGTAAGTTTTTTCTTGCAACTTGTACTGTTAATTCCATTTCAGTTTTCTCAGTCTTTCTGCTCCTTGCAGAACACTGAATTTTTAGAGTTTGATCAGACTTTTTAAACCCAAGGAACTTTGGTATATGAGTGTATTTACTTTTACATTTCCAAAGTGAATCAGGAAAGATGATGTTTATAAACTGTTGAGCAGCTTTTTTTCTTCCATTATAAACACCCAAAAATCGCTATCATTTTGACAACAAAACTGTAATGGCATATAGGTTTGAATGCATAGAAAGAAAATGGACAACATCAAAATAACCTAAAAAAATGGAAATGTATTATTTTCTGTGCATTTCACAGATTTTAATTATTTCAGGATGTTGAGATCTTTGTCCTTTAGAACTGTTACTTCTTTCTGATTCAGTTAAAAGCTGAAGGACATGATGAGAGGGCATAGCTCTAAATGAGGAGTTGTATGTATAGATTCATAGCATATGATTATTATGGGCTAACTCTAAATTGATGATATAAATCCCCAAAGCTACATGCCAAAGTCCAGAAGACTTCAGTTATTGTTTGTGTTTTATGCCAAAATCAGATTCTTATTCCTAGTGGTTATGTAAATCAGACCTGGATACCCAGCCAGTGTTAAGATACGCATAGTGATGCAAAAAGTTTATGTAAAACAGCATTGTAATGTACAGCATTTCTTTAGTTCATTAAGCTGTGGCAGTTCTATTTCAATGGGTGCAAAAAAGATTTGTTTCTCTGCTTTTTATGTCATGAGTGCAAAAGTCATGAGGGTGAATAAATATAAAATAGCTGGCTAGTTGACATGCATCAAGCATTTTGAAGTACAAATAGCATTTACATCTCTTGAGGGTTTGGACAATTTTGTAAGCAGTTGACTGTATGAGCTGTGGCCTTCAAGGAGTTACTACAAAAATGCACTGAATATATCCTTCGATACATATCAGATGGGCTACTTTACTGGCTGTATTGCATGTAGCAATATCTACAAAGACAGCAATAAATATTATAATACCGTATCTTGGAAATACATATTTTGTGTAATATAGGAATTATTTTCATATCAGCTTCTAGCTTAAAAATAAGCTAAATAAGCTTTTAAGTAAAATCTTACAATATTTTACTATTTTATTACCTCAGTTTCTGCTGAAAGTTTAGTCTCAGAATGATATTCAGGTTTTGCATTTAAAAATAACATCTGCATATCTTAAAATGCAGAACCTCGAACAGTAGCATCAGAAAAACAAATATAAAATTGTATTGTAAGGAAGCAGCCATCGATATAATGTCCACATTAGTTTCCTGTTGATGCTGAAAGTATTGAAGAAGTGCCAGCACTTAACCCACACTCCTACAATCTTCTTGCTGCAGCTCTGTTCTTATCACAGCTTCTGGCATCAGACAGGAAACTAAACTATGGAAGTAAGGAAGTTTCTTCTGTATAGCTGAAAGTCCAAGACAGTGTCAGGAAATATTGTATCTTTGGTGATTTTAGATCTTACTGATTTTAAAAAGAGATCATTTAAATGATATGAGCTATAATGAGAATTAGTATCTCTCTGCAGTTTTTATCTTTTTACTTCTGACTTGCTTATACATTCCCCTAGACGACAAGTCTTGAATTCTCAGCCTTTTTCCCACCTACCAGTGCAGTTAAATGCAGTGCTTTTATATAAATAGAAGTATGAAGAGCTAAGTTATATATAGGTTAATCATTGACAGTTTTAAAACAATTTTGCTATTGTTTCTCATTTCTGTGTTGTTTTTTTTTTGTGAAATACCTTTGATCTTATCAGGTGATAGGGTACTGGGTATTCGTATAACCTTTTTTTTTGGAGATTCTTTGTATAAAATATGTATGTAATAATAACAGTTTTCATTTTTGGCTCTTTTTGTGTTTTCAGCTTATAAATTTGGAGAGGAAGTGGCAGCACCATGAGCAAAATAACTTTATGATGAAGGAATGTATCCTTTTCTTTAAGAAATACAGTAAAATTCATGCAGTTTATTAATTGAGGAAGAAGCCTGTTTCCTCCAGCAGAATAAGACAGGATGGAATGGGCAGCAAAAGACAGGGGAGGAGGGGAAAGGAGGTGCCTTGCAAATGTCTGTTTAGCTAATAGATATTATATATAACAAAACTTTCATGTATTATCTAAAACAACTTTATGTGGTTCTAGAGCATGAAATGGTCTTGCAGTCCAGAGTTTTCATGTTGGATCAGTCTTGCATTAAGTTTCATACAAATATCATCCCATCATGTGTCTAGTCTTATCTGAAATTATGCAGCAAGTGTAGCGTTGTTGAAAAATCTGTGTACTGACTTTGCATGGTAATTTGCAGTTTTATAACACCATGATATCAGTGATGAAAAAGTAAACAGAGAAATTATGAGTATTTACTGTATTTCTAATCAAATAAAAGAGGAATTGCATATTAGAGGGAAAAATCAGACAAATATTGTAGGATATGACGAGGTGCTTTTGCTGCAAAATGGGCTGCGATGGGGGAAGTGCACTGTAGCTTTCTCATTATGTGTTGCTTATTGAAAAGTTACATTCTCTTAATCATAGAATCATAGAACAGTTTGGGTTGGAAGGGACCTTAAAGATCATCTAATTCCAACCCCCTTCCTTTCAGGAGAGCAAACTTCCGCTAGGTTGCTCAAAGCCCTGTCCAACCTGGCCTTGAAATACTTCCAGTGATGAGGCATATAAGACCTTCTAAACCATCAGAAAAAGCTTGTTTTTCATAAGGTAGTTTTAAAATTAGCAAAAGCACTGAAGTTTTTTTAATTAGAATTGATGGTTCTCATCTTGTATTAATCTCCATAGTTATTGAAGAGATCTGAGTAGGGCATAGTTACACTTTTATATTTTAGGGACTTTGAATTCACTGCAATACATTAACTTCTTTAAAATGATTCAAGTAACAAAAAATCTGTAATCTCAAAGATGCATATAACCACTGTATAAATATAATCGGTAAAAGTAACAGCAAAACTAGACCACACCATCAAGTGTTGTGTATTGAACAGTGTAACTGTATCAGCCGGACCATCAGGGAAATAACAATAATAATACAGGATATGCATATAGCATTATCTTTTTCATACACCAAATATCCCATTTCTCATATCTGATAAGTACTGTGATTCTTAGAAAAAAATCAGAAAAAAAATCTTGGACAATGTAAGGTAATTAGACCCCACCTTCTCTGTGAAGAAGGCTCTACAGGAATATCTTACTAAGGCAAGAATCTTAGATCCTGTTTTTTCTAACACAAAAAACTTAAAACAAGAAAAAAAGAGTTTATATTAAAAGCACCTCCTACAGTTCTACAGTGTATTGCCTATCCAAATGTGAACCCCTTTGCAAAGTTTTATATCTGCTTGGGCTAGTCCTGCTTTCTTGGACTGGGACTTTTATAGCCAGAGTTCTAAAGTGCCAAACTGAATGGATGGCTGTAAATAGCTGAGTGACTTTGCCTTGCAGAGCAGGACTTGGGGGTGTTGGTTGATGAGAAACTGAACATGAGCCAGCACTGTGCACACACAGCCCAGAAAGCCAGCCATATCCTGGGCTGCATCAAAAGGAGCATGACCAGCAGGTCAAGGGAGGTGATCCTGCCCCTCTACTCTGCTCTCGTGAAAGCTCACTTGCAGTATTGTGTACATTTCTGGTGTTTTCAACATAAAAAAGACATGGAAGTGTTGGAACAAGTCCAGAGGAGATCCGTGAAGTTGATCAGGGGGTTGGAGCACTTCCCGCATGAAGACAGACTGAGAGCACTGGGGCTGTTTAGCCTGGAGAAGAGGAGGCTGCGTGGAGACCTCATAGCTGCCTTCCAGTATCTGAAGGGGGGCCTACAAGGATGCTGGGGATGGACTGTTCATTAGAGACTGTAGTGACAGGTCAAGGGGTTGTGGGTTAAAACTTAAACAGAGAAAGTTTAGACTGGATATAAGGAAGAAATTCTTTATTGTTAGGGTGGTGAAGCACTGGAGAACAGGTTGCCCAAGGAAGTTGTGAATGCTTCATCCCTGTGAATGCTCCAACCCTGCAGGTTGGACAGTCTTGGGTGGCATGGTTTAGTGGGAGGTGTCCCTGCCCATGGCAGGGGGGTTGGAACTAGATGATCTTAAGGTCTTTTCCAACCCTGACTATTCTATGATTCTATGACTTGAAGTTATTTTGTTTGCAGTGTTTCAATGGGCGGAGTCTTCCACAGGGGATCTATTGCCTGTATACATGAAAAAAGCTGACTCAGGCGTGTACTCTTTTTTTATTCTTTTACAATGCTTGGCATGAGATTGCAGCTAGTAAATTGGTGTAAATCTTTTAGACCCAGTTTGAGGTTTTCCCATTATTTGCACCCCTTGACAGTTCTCACAGAAGGAAACTTACTGTATTGCGATTTCCTTATGGTCTAATTATCCTAATATTTATACTGGCAGCTTGTTTTCTTAATTCTTTTAATCAGTCATAGCAACAAAAAGTCAGGAGAGTGACTACCAGCCAATAATGAAGAACGTGAGAAAGCTAGTCACAGAATATAATAAAGCTCTCATAGAAGCTTTACAGAACACCAAGAACTGAACCCAGGCACTTCCTTCCTGCCCCAGTGGACCAGCAATGAAAGATGTGCACAGGCAGCATGGAAAACTAGATGGCTGAACTCATTCACTCACCACTATGGCAACAGACTCTTAAAAGTATTTCTTCCAGGTTTTTAGAAGTCACAGTTTTTAATACTATTCTTCTTTTGCAAGTTAGTCAAAAATTTTAGAAATGAACTTCTGAATTTTATAAACTTGTAGAAATAAAAAAGAAATACTGCACAAGTGTAAAATCATCAGAATATTTTACTGAGGCCCATTGCTGGATTGAAATATGAAACTTTAGCCTGCTTTGCACAGTGGATCTCTAATTGTCTTACAGGCCTATCCCTGGCAAACAGAGCAGGGGTTTTTTCTTTGAATAAGGATTGCCTGGCAGGCTCTCATACCCATTATCTTAAATGAAGTGTATAATAAGATTAATGGTAATATCAGCATACCATCCCTATTTAAACAGCAACTTATGACAAGGAAGGAAAGCATCTAAGGAGAACAAGCATCATTTTGAGTCAGAATTGCCTCATACTATAAATGTCTTATAATAGTCTTATAATAAAAGTAGATGTACTTTATATGTTTGAAAATTTTCATTCCCCATTGCAGAACTGATTAACTTCTTTATTTTACATTTTTTTTGAGAACAGTGGTATGCAAAGTGAAGCATAGCTATTACTGATCTTGTGCAGAGCATTTTACTTTTGTAGTATTTACCAATAAAAGAAGTAACAGGAAAAAATATTTGTATTTTCTGCAATGTTTTTTTTTTTTCCTCAGGTTTCAAGCTGCAGTGTCATACACAGCCTCCACTTTGAAAAAATGCTTAGATCCAGCATCATAGAACAAAACCAGGACTGATGCAGAAATAACAATGTGCTTTTCAGAACTTTCAGAAAACATTTACATAAAACAAAATTTCCATGTGGGTACTTCCTGCACATTCTACATGTAATTAAAAACTCCCTATTGATAATTTTATCCACCTCGTATGTTGTAACCTAGTCTTGATCAAAGAGAAAAAAAAAGCACAATTGACTGTAAATAGGAATCTTATCCGGACAGTAATTTAGCCTTTTCAAAAAATAATGACAAGCAGCAGAGTCTGGATTTGTAATTGTTCCACTCTCTTAGAAAAGTTTTCCAAACAAGAAGTAAACTGTATGCTTCACTTCATAGAACTGGGGTAGACAAGAATTAGGAAATGTGCTGAGTCCATTAAAATAGAAGTTCTGTATTTATATCACTAAGTTTCTCAAATCTGTGATTGTCACTGGGAATATAGAGAGGTATGTAAAGCAAAAATACTAATTCTCGCAGAGAAGCACTGTGTTTCCAAATTCAGCACAACAAATGCTGTTGGTCTGTATATTTATGTCTGTATAATATTTAGAGATAATGGAACAGGATTTCTATAAACCAAGGGTGTTATCTAGGGGAAATTCCCACTAGTGTCTCTTCCTTCCTGTCCAAGATTCAGCTATTCCAGAGAGAGCCCATTATTTGCTGAGATAAAGTTGAAGTCTAATATTCTCACCAACCAAACCATCACCCAGAGAGATCATCTCCTTAATTCCACTTCTACTATGATAACACATTATAATGAGCAGTGGAAAGAAAGCTGCAGGCTGAATAAACAGACTGCTTTAAATTTGCTTTCACTCAGGGTAGGGGATGGTTTTATTCTTTGGTAGTGATTCTGTAAGATAGCATGGCAGAGTTTACAGATTTTTATGGTATTCCCAGGAGACAAAAATACAAGGCATAAGATGGACCTTACGATGAAGTACTAGCCATAAAATACCTTAGTTTGAGGAGAAAGTTAGAATGCTTGCTTTATAACAACTATTCTACAAAGTATCTGCTTTGTGTGAACTCCTTGGAAACAAGTCTCAGTGATAAAGCATCTAGGTGGCGTGGATGTGGCAATTGTCTGAAGTGAAAAAACCTCTCGGATTCTGAGAGATCACAAAATTGGTGTTCACTTGAGTGCATGCAGAGGGTGAATACTGGCTGAGTGCTGTATGTATTTGAAGTGATATTTCAGCCAGAGCAGTACTGTGGAGTGCATATTAATCTCTTCAGAGGGGAGCTGGGTTACTCCCACACAAACCAGTTGTCATCTTTCTCTTTTTCGGTTAAGGGGAAGGAAGCCTTTAAGCACCTCATAACTGCAGAGGTGATCTGAATCAAAATCCCAGCTTTGATCGATCATTCATTGGCATTGGCAGAAGTTTGAAGCAGAGGTAAAAATGTTCCTTTCCCTGGTTTGCAGAGTTCTCCTGTCAGGAAGGAGGACTGGCTGGTCAATATGCCAAATGTGTGAAATGGAGGAAGTCTCCCACATCCCAAAGGAAAAAAAGAGTCAGAAATGTAAAATGATACCCTCTTGTTTCCTCTTGTAAAGCTAATTCCTTGAAAACTACAAAGTGGCTAAGCTTGATTCCTGAGCACGGGTATCTTTGGATCAGGCCCAAGATTTCTGCTTTGCAGCAAAGGATGAGTAAGTAAGGTGCAAGACACTGGTCTCCAAAATACATCACAAATTTGCCCATGAATATTATTTTAATTGGGGTGAGAGGGACTTACCAACTCTGAAAATTAGAAAATTAAAATAATGACTATAGCAGAAATTATCAGTAGTATCAGTCACCCCAACAGTTATGCATGAGAGGAAAAAATTCCAAATAAAGCCTTCAAATCTTTTGTATCCATCCCGTTCCTTATTTTTCTTCCAAATTAAATGAGGTGCTTAGTGGCTTGGACTTGTGTTCACATTTTTTAGGATTATTCAGCTGAAAGTTACTGAAGCTCCTTAGCTATATGCAAATCTACATTTTAACTTCTCATCTTGAGATGTACGTGTCTCTTTCATGCTTCCATATTTAAAGAATTGCAAAAATTGTTTCGATCAAACACTAAAAGAAGTATGATATTTAGAAGTCTTTCTCTCACAGGGAAAGAAAGAGAACTGAAGGTAAAGCTGGAGCCTTCAAGAGAAGGAGCAGTTACACTGCAGCTCACCAGCAGTGCATGTGTGGCTCTTCTAAATCAGTACAAGATTTTAGCCACAGTGTGACATCAGTTTGGAAGCAGAGCAAGGTAGACAGCAAATTTATCACTAGGTTGTACTTGATGAATGCTGGTTGTAGTTAAATTAAATAATGCAGTCAGCAAATAAAAATGACCGTTAGAATCACATTAACAGTGTGAGATTAATTCAACGGGAGATAGTAGATCCTGCAAACAGGATTTTAAAAGTGATTTTTGGTAACTTTAATGAATGAAAATGCTAACCCCGAGATCTAATGAGCATGTCCCATTTCCTGATCTTTGGAAGCAATAGTCAGATCTGCAAACCTCACATGCAATAAGTGGCTTACACAATTAGTCTTTCGCTCTCCAAATTGTTCAGGTGTGAAATTTGCCTCATTAATGCTAGGCTACTTTAAGCAGTCATATCTTTACTGCTGGGGATCATTTGAGGTGATTCAATGTCAATATCTTGAAGACATATATACAGTGGATACTGTTAAATATATATTTGGAGATGCAGTTGTTACTGTTAAACATAAATACACAGACTCATTTGTCCTTCAAAATGTATTATTGTAGAAAAAATGAATAGAAAAGCAGTAACAGAACAGAGGAGAATAACCATAAGCTCTGTAGCTTTTGTATGAGCTCTGCTTATCTCCTGCTGAATGACACCTCTTCAGGCTGAAGAATCTCATTCATCTCCATGGTTCTTTTGACTTTAGGAGAGCAAGTTAACATCACTTATGTTTGTGCTCCCACAGCCTGGTCTTGGCAGAGAAACAAAAGCTTGATTTGAGGTCAATTTAGCACATAGTCAGAATCACCTCTTTTATCGGATCTTTTAAAAACTAGAGTGGATGTGCTCAATAGTAGGAAAACAATGTGCTCAGAAAACAGTGACAGCAAGGATGCAGTTTTGTTGTTTTCATAACAAAAACTAAGTGGGATATAACTAGACTGCTTACTCTCATGTGATTTCATATATGTGTTTGACATCATCAGAGGCCATCACCATTGCTGGCTCATAACTTCACTTCTCACACTTGCTTTTGCCATGCTCGTTTTAAAAAAGTCTCTTGTTTGTCAACAAGGAATTGGGAAACACATTTTTTTTTGTCGTGCTGACAGCAGGCCTTTGTAAAATCTTCATAAAGCCTATTTCAACAAAATGCAAGTGACTCTCAAAGTAAAAGTTTCCAGAGTAGAGACCTTAGTCAAACAGCCTGATGTCCTCCACAATGGCTTTACTGATACAGAGGCCCTAAAGTACTCCTGTGTTGTTTCATCAGCTGAACTTTCCCCTTGAGAAAAACCTGAGATTCCTGTGAGATCCTGTGTTTAATTCTGCTGTAGTAAATTCCATTGCATTTTACTAACTAGGAAGACAGGACAGCAACAGCTGTCGTTGGCTGACTGTTCTGTTGACTGCTCAATACTCAGCTATTTTCCAGGCTATGGTCTCCTGAAAATCCAAGAGAAGCTCTTTTAGGAGAAGAAAACAAAAACTCTGGCCAAAAAAACCTGATGATAGCTATGTTTGGAATCCTGACTTACCTTTTGAATATGCATATGCTGGAGAGGCAGCAGAAAAAGCAGAAAGTAACTGTACCTCCTGAGCATGCCAAATGGAAGAGAATGAGTTGCAACAAAAAACAGATTCTGCTACCTTTTCTACCCGACCTTAAAGTTTCCCACAACCACGTCTCTACACTGTCCTTTCCTTGTTATTATGACTTATCTTTAGCTATATACCACAGAAACCTTTATCCCCCCCCTGTTTCTACATTGCCACTGCACCTTGTAGGGATGGTCCTCCTCCTGACCACTTTGACCAGCCACAGCACCTGCCGTCTGACTGGCTGCCTGGGTCCTACCTCTTGCTTCCAGGTAAAATAGATGGCTTGGGGGTTGTGGCTGGCCTCAGTGGCATAGGCTGTTCTGTAGGAGAGAACAGGATCTGTTTAAGAAAAGAAGTTTAAACTCTTTATTTATGAGCCTCTGCTTCACATTCGCTGATTGCGGTGAGTAATAATTCCTAAAGCTCCTTTTCTGCCACACATTAACATCATGTCAAGGCCAAAGTAATGGCTTGTTTCCAAAAGGCGTAATGCAGCCAGACACTGCAAGAGGATATGTGCTTTCTGCTAACGCATCTACCTGATTAAAGAAGTGCAGAGTGGCATTGTTTCTTTTTCCTCCTCACATGTTTCCATGCGCTGCATCGTATATGAATGGATTGAGACAAGCATGCTGCTTATCTAAAGAGGAAAGCCTGGTGTCAGGAGTTCAGGGCACTTGACATATCATAAAATTAGCCTTCAGCAAACAGAGTTATGAAAAGCCATGTTTAATACTAGGATTGTGTTTATGTGTTGAAAGACAATTTATTTCCTTGCTGTAACTAATTTAAAAACACGCATACCATTGTGATGGGCATTAAATTAGATGTGAATGCTGGCATGTATTAGTCTGCAGTTAACCACCTACAAAAACCATATTCCTGCAGGGAACACTTTAGAAATCACACAGGAGTTGGACAGCCTTTCTAAGCCTTTGGAAAAAACAAAGAGTGTAGTCTGTGGTGCCCAAATACCCTCATGAGGGTGTGCCACAGGCCTGCTCATTGGCCAGCCCAGTAGTCAAGAGTCTCTGCTAGCCCCATGAGCAACAAAAGCTAACTTGGTATCATATTTTACTCTTCCTCTCTTTCAGCTCAGTTTCTTTCATTGGCAATCTGGTTTTGCCAGAAGGCAGTTTCCAATTCTTCTGCTCTTTTATGGTCAATGGAGGCTGAGAATTAGGATACTTTTTTTGGCAATCTGTCAACATAAGCTGGGGAGTAGATAGCTAGAGATGGGGCATGGAACAGGGTCCTGTTATGATATCATTGCTGCTTCATGGGAAGGATAGACAATTTTACTGTACTTACTGTACTTCTGTGTTGTTCAGTAATCAGAAGGATGATCAGATCATAAAAGTTTTAGTTCATAGGACAGAAAATTGCTATGACCTACTTTTGGGAAGACTTATAGTCTAATAGCACAGGATCATAGAATCGTAGAATGATTTGGGTTGGAAGGGACTTTAAAGATTATCTAGTTCCAGCCTGCCTGACAGAGGCAGGGACTCCTTCCGCTAGACCAGGTTGATCCAAACTCCATGCAGCCTGGCCTTGAACACTGCCAGGGAAGTGACATCTACAACTATAATGATGAAAATATGGAAGGTAGGGCTGGCAGACACTTAAATATGAGTAAGAATATGACATAATAGTGAAATCCTTTAATTTCCACAGTCCCACAAAAGCTTGTGTGATTAATTTTGACATCAGTGGAAGCAATAATCAAACTGTAGCGCTTAAAAACCTTCCATACAGAAACAGAGCTTACCCACTTATTACACATAAACAAGTACTTAAATGTTTGCTGAATCATAGATGCTATTATGCATTTCTTCAAAATGAAGTCATATAATGAAACACAAAACAAATACATGAGCCTCCTGACGCTGGTATCCCACCCACATTCTGACCTGGGTAAGTATGTTTCCATTTTTCTAGCTTCAGCAAGTGTTTGCAGCCGCCTTGTGTTTGTGGAGTATTGCATATCCAGGCTGTCTGCTCTCTTTCTGGAGACAGTTACCTTGTCATGGCAGATGACCAGTAGGCACAAGCTGATTCTTCAAAAATAGTGAATAGCTGACCTGGCCAGTTATGCATACTGCAAAAATCAGTATCAGCAACAATCCATATGCATTGCTTTGTATTTAAGTGCATTAAAGATAGAGATATGATGCATTTCTCATCAGCGACCTGTTTATGCCCTAGGGAGTGAGATTTAAGTGAAAAGTTTAAAAACCTTTCTAAGCTCACAGTAGCAATTTGGAGAACCACAGCCTTGACTGAAGTTGTTTAAGCCCCTGCCTCCAGCAAATCAAAAGATATTGAAAAGAAAATTAAATATAGGTCATGTTAAAAGTAGGTTAAATAAGCAACAGAACAGTTATCCACTAGGTAGGAATTATGATAGTACTTAGTGTACTACAGTAAGTATTCCGCTAATGTGCAACTGGAGTGCGGTTAATCACTGCCTCTCCATGTCTAAAAGCAGAAGAAAATGTTCATAAAATCAAAGATGAAGAAAAGGCCAGGTCAGACAGAGTCTTGGGTGGCATGGTTTAGTGTGAGGTGTCCCTGACCATGGCATTGGGGTTAGAACTAGATGATTTTAAGGTCCTTTCCAACCCCAACTATTCTATGATTCTATGTGCATTTTGGTCTGGAACCAGACTAAGCAAATATCTTGTGTCCTGCCTTCTGTAAGCCCCAAAGTGGAATTTTAGTAATGTTTGGACAACACATTGTGGTTTTGCACTGAAAGGGTATTTTCAGCTTAAGTTCCTAGATGGTTTGGCTTTCAGTTTTGTTTTGCTCTGTTTTGGTGGGGTTTTTTTTGAGGGGGGAAGGCAGCATGTAAAGAGCAACTCTAAGTAATTGCATTGAAACATGTGGATGGCAAAACCCTTCTGTCTATATGGCAATAGATTTTGAGTATAAAAGAGTTCCTTTGTGAAATCTACACCAATTGAAGGCTTAAAAGGTCTTGGTAAGGAAATCAAATCAAAGTAGGGTCAACCCACACCCCATTTCCAAAATGATGCTGAACGTTCACTTTTCTATACTTCTGTAAAAGTCACTCTGGGTGTTATCATCTTGGCAGAACTACAGGATTTTCAAATGGTTCATTGTCACATTGTCATGGGTTATATTTAGCCAATGGGTAAATAGGATTGCGCTTTATTTGCAATGCCGTTTGAATAGCTGAGTGCTGCCTTTCCTTCTTTTATTTTTTTTTCTTCTTTTTTTCCTTTTCTTTTTTGGTGGTTTTCTTTGTATTTTTCCCTTATGTTTTGTTTTAGCTTCTGAGTTTTGAGACCCCCTCTAAGTCATGTGGACATTTTGATCACACTGAAGTCATGATAACTCTAAACTTGGGTGTGATTTATTATTGCAACAAGTTTTCAGTCTGTTTCCAATTGTCAAACACAGAGCAGAATTGTTTCCAGCGAAGCACATGAACTAATGGAGTAGTTTGCTGGATTGTGGCTGGCTTTGATCTATACTGGATTCATCTGGTTGGTTTGTTACTGTTTACTTCATATTTTCATTACTGTATGTTGAGATGCATTGCAGCCAGCAGCTTACACATGGGTTTAATAATTAAGGGAAAATCTGAAACCACCATGAGAAATTAGCAGATCTGTGCTATGAGGAGGGGATGACACTTTCCCCCTACTGTGCCTAGGTGGAGGAGCTTTTATTTGCACTCTCCCACCTACTGGAGGATGCCATCATTGTTCCTATTTTGCTGACTGTGACCAACAGCAGTCCCCTACTTCTCCAGCAGCTCCAGATAACTGTTTTGATGTATTGCTGGATGGACGGGATTTGCGCTGCCCTGCAGTCCTGCTGATACAAAATGCCTTTAAGATCCTGCCTTTCCCATCCTAATCTACAAAGGAAACAGGAAAAAGGAACTTAAACTCCCTGTACTCAGACAGCAATGAGACTGTTCCAGCCTGCGCCAGTGCTATGATTTCTTGTCTGTGACTAGTAAACAGCGTACCACGATGGAGAAGAGTAACTGATAAACGTCTACCCTGAGAAAAGGACACTCCATGAGCGACTGTAAGAACTGGATGGATATATTTGGGAAAGCATGGACGCTTTAGCACATCTAGTTCTCTATGGATTCAGTCTGATGATTTCAGGTAAGCCCTTTGCTTCAATATCTGTCGTCGACCTGTCATGCCTTTGTTGTTTCTCATGCAATGTGCAGACAAAACGCATGACTCCCTACTCCTTACTTCAGCGCTTACCTTTATAGATGAGTACTCGCAGTTGTTTCGGTGGGTTCACTTACCTCTCTGCAGCCCTTTTAAAGCAAGTGAGGGCAGGACTGTGGCCAAGCTGCTGGGGAGGGTTTAGCCACATGTAGAATCTGCTCCTACCTCTTTTTAATTGTTGAAGTAGTTTGTTGACACAGACAGAGAGTACATCAGGGTTTCTCTTCTGTCTAATAGTATTAATTTCTTCACAAAGCTCACAGCTTTGAAACCACTGGTGTCATTCCCTAGAATATGTGCTCTGTGTCTCACTTTATGAACTGGCTGTGTGGTGGGAAATGTGATTTTTCTTGATATTCCAGTATCTGATTTTAGAGAGGTTTTCAGACAGGCAAGATTCCAGAACTGGAATCTATATGAAAGTTAGTGGACAAAATGGGCATCTTGTAGAAGATCAGTTAGTAACACTTCAAATACAGCTAAGAAATGGTTCAGTATTATCAGCAAATGTCATTAGTTCAGCAAGTCAGAATTTAGTCATAAGACATCAGCAGAAAATGTGCACAGTAAGGCTATACTAAATGAAATTTAGTTTATAGTATTTGGAGAATTAATGTTAGAGATGCTTTGCTGAAGGTATCACTAGCAGAGCCCTGAGAAAGCCTATTCTCTTGCCATCAGATTTTTAATGGTTCAGCATTTGAGTTGCTTTCACCGTTGATATTTTGATTTTCTAAGCAGTTTGTTCTGGGTAATATACCAAGCAAAATCTGTAAAACAGAAATACAGTTTACACAATAACCTTAGGCTTAACTCATTCCAAACCATTTCATTGAGGTGTGCATATGTTCTTCCAGTCCAGCAAAAAAGGTGATGTGCTATAAAACTGCAGGCTGTCCTGCAAGGAAAACCAGAAAGTAGCAAGAAAAAGCAGAAGTCCTCATTGCTGTGTAACTAGCTTTAAAATTCATAGGTCTTCTGGATTAGCAGCATACAAATACCTAAGAGAAATTATGAACAAATGAGTTTGTAATTTTACTTTTGGCACCTATAAAAAGCTAGAGATAAATACAGGCAAAAATATATGATTAAAATCTGTTGAATACATGTTTGGCAGTATTCTTATCTAGCTTTTGATGTCCTTTTAATTGTGCGCATTGATTCAGCCTATTTAGCCTTCAGATCACTTCAGCTTTTCACTTGAAGGAGACAGCCTGATGCTGTAAGCAGCATGAAAGAGAAGAAAAGGAAGTCCAGTTATCCCAACTCCTTTTCCTTGTCTCTGCTGTTTCTGTACATCAAAACATACACCTAACTGACATAGCAGGCAAGCAACATTTGTTAAGTCAGAAGTAGGGGAAGAACAGAAGTTGTCTGCAGAGATTAGCTGTAAACATGGGCAGCGCAGACAGCGCAGTACTGAAGAGCTGCCAATCAGTGCCTTTTCCACAGGGGCTGAGCAGCGAGGTGTGTGCTGTAGTCACACCCATCTCAACAGATCTGTCAGCTTTCCCGCTTTTGTTTGAGAATGATATCATGTTTCCTGGGGCAAGCGGTGGAAGACAATGCAGTCCCGCTTTCCTCTAGATACTGCAGGCGGAGTTCAGGAAAACAGGAATGACATTCCCTGAACAGGAGAGGCTTTACACTCAGCGCAGACGGTGAACTGGCTTAACCTTGTCCCCAGTGATCATGGGCTTCTCTGGGTGTGTTGCTGGGTAGGCACAAAATCCACTCCACCCTTTTCCAAAGTGAAGACTGTTGGCTTGGCTTCTGTTACGAGAAATGGCCATTGCTTTAATGTCTTTTCTTCTTGTTGTTTCAATAACAGTGCTCCATTTGCAACTAGAGATAAAGATCTGATTTGGAAGGTAACATTCAAAACACACACAAATGCTTACTTTTGCACTTCTTGACATAGCAAATGTTCAACTAAACTGAGAAGGGGTTGAATTTAATCCTGTTGGGATTCCTGACGCTAGACTGAGCATCACCACACATTTTTCTTTTGGTTCCTTCTACTCCAGCCCACATTTTGTAGAATCAAAATGATCCTGGAATCCATCCTAAAGTGTGGATTCAACCCCCAAGGCTGTGACTAGGCACAATCTAGTTAAGTTAGTTAGGTCCTGACCAAAGAGAGCTGCAGACTCATCTATTCTCTTGGAAGGCAGAGGAAAAAGCAAGGAATGAGTGTCAGACCTTGCCTTCTCCCTTTTGACATCCTCAAATGGTCTGATAATTTGCTTTCAGATTTTCATAGTGGGCTAACTCTCAAAAATGTTTGCGTGTAAGCCTCGTTTTAGCAAGATGGCCCCCATCAGTAAGAGATGGTGGAAACCAGCAACAATTAAATCTAGCTTCAAGCACATTTCTTTGACTATTTCTGGCAGGAAATAAATACATTGTCCAATATCTCCCTTCTGCAAAAGAGATGGAATCTTCTGTGCCATAGCTTTGCTGTACCAATAATCTTAAATCTAAAAATACCGGATTTCTTTTTTTGTGTGTGTGTGATTTAGTTTTGGACCCATATATGGTAAAGACTCAAAAGGTTTATTTAGCCTTTTAAGAAAGGGTAACAGTGGAGCTAACAGTGGAGTGGCATTCAGTGGTAGCTTTCCAACATCCCCATTGATGACTGTGTTTTATTTGGAATCAATATGAAAAAAACCCTGATAAATCATGTGTATTATCATTATTACACGACACATTTATATATTTAGAAATTTAAGCAACTTTTAACATACATTACCACACACACAAGCACTGTTATGATGCTGTAGGCTCTCCAAATTTACAGGAAGTCATGATTTTCAGTTAGACTGGAAAAATCCTAATAATAGTTTCAAGACCTATTTTTCTCTTGCCAAATTTAACTTAACCTAAAGAAAACCTATATTAACCTCCGGTTAATACACCCTTGTAACCATGAGCAGGCACTCATGTTAGAATGTTATTCTTCACCTAATTAAAGGACTAGACCTATGTGAGCATCTTCAAACATGCTGCTGTCAGATCAAAATAGCGCTTGAACTTCAAACAGTGCGTCCTATGGCTGCAATGATGGGGTTTTGAGCTTTCCACCAGCCAGAGCAAACACAAACCACATTTGAGCTTTTAATTTCAGGTATTTCAAAACTATGCTGAGCAGACATTGCCCTGACACGCAACCTTTCAGACACATAAATAATCAAACTGCTAATGTGAATTGCAAGAGAAATTTAAAAATTAATTTAATTTCTTGTTCCTGAAGTGTGTTTGGTTCGTGAGACAAAGCAATCCATCTGCCTGACCCACTCAGGTTATTTACGAAGAGGGAAGAGTATCCTGGTGCCTTTTTCATGAGTCTGAAATTTACATGTAATTTAGACTTCTTGAGATGTAGCCTTCATCTAACCCAGGAATGATGGTCCTGCCACAGGAATCACTGGTTGAATCTCTGACCTGCTGAATGTCAGTGTTTCTGCACACTTCTGTTAGGACAATCATGGTTTACAAATCTGGGAGAAAGAGAACTGTTCTGGTTTAGTTACCTTGCTGCCTATATGTTTGCAAAGAAACAAGTTCCAGCTGTGAACTAACTCGTTGTTCCTTGACTCTGCAGCTAGAAGGCAAAAACAACAGCAGGCAGCTCTGTGCACTGACCCTAAGTGGAATTACAAAAGTGGGATGATTCTCTCTGGTTTGTCCTTTTATTTTTCAGCTTTGCAGTTTGTTTTCAGTGTATGCCTAGTTCAGACCCAGTGAGAGGCAGAGTAGCTATTAGGAAGCCTGTGTTTCCAAAGGCCATTTCAGCAGCAGGGAGTAATCAGGAGTGAAAAGGCATTGCATCAGACTCTAAGGAATAAAATCTAAATGGGTAAAATGAAATCATGCTACATTCACAAGTGTTAACATGTGTTATTGTTTTAGATACAGATTTCATATCTATATATATACATATATATTAGATTTGGGGGGTATTTAGTCATAATTAAGCTGATTTGATGGATTTTTTACTTTTTTTTTAATTTCATTTAATGGAAAAATCAAAGTTGTAACATTTTGCAATAGTCTGATACAAGAATTTCTTCTGGAAAGCATTAGGTGGACAAGGGAGAGCATAGAAGCCAGAAGGACTGACTGCAGCTAGCAGCTTGCTTTAGGGCAAGAGAGGTGTGGAACTGGTCCTTCACAAAGAGAATTCCAACCTGGGTTGGAAACCTGATCTGTATTGGTCACATAGACTTGAGCCTGCATGGCCCAGACCTAACTCTTAAACACAAAATTCCTGTTTGTCTTGCATGGAAAACCAAGAAGTCATTATACTGTGGAGAGTGTTGGGTAGGCACAGAAGAAATGAACCAAAAATTGATGCACCTTCCACTTGTGCGACAGATGCATAGTTCCATGGTAAGCTCCCACTGTTATGCAAGACCTGTCTGGGAATGGATGGATGAAAATCTTTGAGAAACGGTAATGAGGAGCTGTCCTCCAAAGACAGCATCTATGCTGTGCTAGTGGCAAGATCATACTTAGGATGCTGTTCCACTGCAGTTTCAGTGGAGACGTGGTGAAACTTGAGACTTTCCTGTTAAGCATTCAAAATGCTGATTTTTTTAGGGTACAGATTTGATAATTTTTCTTCAGCTAGCACCTAAACTAAGAACATGCACTAATAATGTCAAACAAGGGTCATATCACAGAGAAGTAAAAAAAAATCCATCAAAATTAATTTTGTTATACATCATTGGGAAAGGCAAACACTTTCAAGATGTGAAGATACTAGGAATTTATTATGTTCTGGAATGGTTTTGAAATGGTTCATAAATGACATTTCTGTATTCAAGGGTAATATATATATATATATAAACTTTTTACTTCAAGACTGGTATTTTGCTTGACTGGTATTTATTTATTTTTTACATTGTGTCAGCTTGTCTAATGAGGTAGCTTGGTTAATTTCCCCTTTAGACTGCAACAGATCCCTTTTGACAGTGTAGTTCCATCTGCTCTTTTGACTATGCTGATGATTTTCTTTTGTGTTATTTTCAGGCTGCCACTAGTCAGGGCCCCAAGCCTCATTAGTCACAAACTGTGCTTAGCACCAGAAACAACTCCCTTTACTCTACTTGGGAAAAGTCAGTGACAAAGTGAGGGTACTGCACAGGCAAACATGTATTAGAGTATGTCCATCCAGCTGCCGGCACTCACAGACGTTTCCAGACAGTTAACTTTATGCATGTTGTATGCACGGACATGCGCTATGAAGACTAATTGATTGCCTATGTTATTTTGCATGCTTCATCTTGGAACATGCACAAAAGCGACATACAGTATACATATGCAGTATACACAGTAGTTTCATAATGCAATTTATAAGCACCACCCTTGTTTTGGACATACTTATTCTTGTCTGCAAGTACTTTCTTGATGGTAGTATCCATATTTGGCTCGCTGCAAATCCAGCCAGATGTAGCTGAACTCCAAGTCTGTCCTAGTCAAGCTATCCCACATGCCTTATCCTTTTTCAGCATTACCTAGAATATTGTCAGCTCTTTGTTACATGTGATTTCTGCTGATATGTTGTATTCTGCTTTACTTGCTAATGGTCTACAGGAAAAGTCATGAGAAAGCATCTTTCTACATTTTGGTTACTTACAGACACATTTAGGCACCCTCACTAGGAAACCCATGACCAAGCTGCACCAGTGTTTCTTTTCAAGTTTTTTCATCTTAAAAGACTATTTGGATGAAATGTAGAGAAAATAATTTTATGCTATTTTACAAGAAGGCATTTGCTTCATCTGCTCCAGATGTACCCATGGGCCTGTAAGAAAACATAAGCTTCAACAGACTATTTTATTTGCCACACTTGTGCTCTGGTTTTCCCACTACTACTAACTAGCAAAGTGATGTCCTGTCACTAATATTTTGTTTCTTATTAGTTTCACAGGACTTTTCCTCCTCTATTTCGAAGGGTGAGAGTCCTTAGCATCTGAGCTGTCAGCTGTCCCACAGCTGCTTGGTAGTGTCACATAAGGTACAAGCAGTAAGATTCTTTCCATGGACATGAAGAAAGGTTTCACTGGAAAACCTGACTTTTTTGCTCATTTATGAGCTGCTTTCCCGCAGTATTCTGACTCTATTTTTGCCCTGCTGCTACTGTGTGGCAGAGAATCTTAATCTGTTTGAGTAACAATAACGTCAGCCTTGTTTTCCTGTGGAGGACTGAGCTGTGAGAGGAAAACTTGACTCACCAGGAGAAATTACCTGAACCGCTGCTATCTTTGCTTCCCAGGACACTAAGAGACTACTGAGCCCATACAATGAATACGCAATTTCAAAGCTCCCCCTCACTGTTCCCTCTCCCAATTATTTGCTTATTTAAAGCATGACCAAAATGTAACCAAGATTGATGAATGTGGAGTGCACAGAAAAAGGGAAATTAAGATTGCCAAATTCTGGAGCCATATATGTTCCACTCTCCACATGAAAAATATTGCCAAACAGCTTGATTATCTTCCAAATTAGCTAATTACTTAATAAAAAAAAATAACTTCAAAAAAATTCAATGTTATTCATTAAGTACTTCTGTGAGAATTAACCAAAAGCTATATCTTTTTGGCAAAATTGCTTACATGATTGCCAGCTGTGTTCCTAAATAGACAGATTATTTTAAACTGTTGTGTGATTTCTACAGAAAAATGCAGTTGAGGAGGGTACAACTGAACTTGGAACTGCAAAACGTGATACACTGAGAAATGCTGAGATGCAGGCTATTTAGCAAGTTAGGTTTGTTCTAAATCAAAACGTATTCTTCCAAGAAGCGGGAGTACCTGGTGGTGTTTTTAAAGAGACTTGAAGGAGAAAGGGTTGATGATTTGATAGTCTGGGACATTGGTTTCCATTAGTCTCAAAATTATTTTTGAATACTGCAGTGTGTGTCATATGCAACTGACTGCTTTACTTTCAGTGTAACACCAAACCTAAACCAAGCGCTGATTCTATTTTTATCCCTTTTATATCCCTTGCTTCACCTGATGAAGAATGTGTGCAATTTTCAGGAATTTTCTGCCCTTCCCTCTTCTATTAAATAATTAGTACTTTAAAAATATTAATCTTTCCACTTGACTCTTATCTTAACTCTTTTTTTTCCTCTGTTATGCTCCAAACGCCAAGGGAAGGACTTCCAGCCTGTAGTCACTTAAAATCACAGAATCATAGAAGGGCCTGAATCATAGAATTGTCACTTCAAAAAATTAATAATAATGTTTTACAAATATAAGGAAAACAAATGCATAATTAGATGTGTAATGTTGAAACAATTTACTGTCTTTCACCAGTACTCAATTAATAGCTAGAACATTTACTCAGAACTTTGCATTCTCAATACACCTTGGAAATACAGACTCGTGATTAAATGTGTTTTCAGGGGCAGTAGGATATGGTTATTCTTTACCTTGATAGAGCTGATCCTGCTGGCTGCTTCTTACGTTAGCCACTCCACAGCATTGAACACTTTTTCAATTACAAAGCAGCTTTGCAAAGGCTTCACACTAAGTAGAACTTGTTTTGAATATTCCCATGATTTTCTTGAGGCCAGAGAGGGTTAATAGAATAAATTTGGAAGTATTTGGGCAGGACTTTCTGAGACAAGAGGACAAATCGTAACACTTTTCTGCTCTTGTAAGGCTTGTGGTATATGTACTCATCCATGGGATTGACTATCTCAGCTCAAGATTGCTGCCTGGTTTTATTCCCTAACTAGTGCCTATCACCAGTTCTGATCTAGCAAAGTGATGTTTTAAACTTTATCAGAGACTTTCTCGCTCTTTGATTAGACCCATGTCAGGGATGTGCTCCAGGGAATTTCTGAGAGCCATTTCTTCCAGCTGGTCCTCGCTGAGTTTTGCTGGTGCAGCACAGCACAGAAAATGTGATGACCCTGTGTCTGTATGAATGGGATTTTGATAGGGAATGAGACCACAGAGGGACTACAACTACAGCGTGATACACACTAATTGTCTGCTCAGCTCAATTTCCCCAGGAGTGCATGTACTAGAGAAGTTCTGAAAAATATAGCCAGGTATAACCTAGCAAGGGGGAGCACAACCCTGTGTTTAAGGGTGAGTGGAGAGGAACAGCAAATGTCTCTCTGCATTCATTTTGCGTCTGCGTTATACTGGGTGTGCTATCATTTAAACTTACTGATTTAGACGATGTCATTTTCCCTGCGGCAGAAGAGCCCAAAGCACTGCACCACAATGAGTAAATATTGAGCAATGAATCCTCCCTGCATGTTATCTCCTATTCCCAGCATTAGTCTTTTGCAAGTGCTCTGTCTTCTCAGAATTTATTTGCACGCACAGCAAATTGCCTTCCTGATAAGGTCAGTTCTTCAAGGACCAGGGCAGGAGTCAAAGGAGTTTTTCAAGGAAGCACAGACAACTGTCATGGGTACAGGGACAGGGAGTTTCCTGTCTGTATTTTTGCGTTTTTCTCAGAGAGCTGAATTCTGTTGTCCTTATTTGGTCCTTACATACTCAAAGTCTTCGTTAACATCAAGGGTAGGATTTGCTTAAATTTTGCTAGACTAAGTAAATTCCTCTTTAACAAGGCCAGTTGGGTTATTTTAAGTTGCACTTACCATAAAGAGATGCTGTAGGAATTCCTAAGCATACGTATATTTTATACTTTTCTGGTTTTTTTCCCCAGTCTGTGGGTAGCAGCTCTTAGTGGAGTCAAAGGAAGCATTTCTATCGCCTCAGAGGCCTAGGCTGACTTTAAATTGACGATCTGCTAGGTTTTGAGTAGAACAAGTGAGTTGCCTTCAAGTCAGTGTGCTGCTAGAGTGCTTTTTTCACATTTTTTCCCCCAAAATACACCTACAGCATAGCTGCTCTTACTGCAACTATTTCACTTGTATATATTTTAATTTCTGCTTGCAGTATATTCCAGCTGTGAAACCTTAACTGTCAAATTATGCCTGGCATATAATTCCATACTTATGCATAGGTATTACTCCCTTTCAGAAAAATAAAGGCCTTCTAGTGTTTCTCCAGAAGACATGAAACTCCACCTGTGCTCCACCTGCCTGATGCAGGTGCCTAGATTACTCTGCAGAGCTTAATATGACAAAACCCCACATATATTTAGACAATCTATCAGAACATTATCCATCCACCAGTGGCCAGATTTTGGCTCATCTGGAATAGTCACAAGCGTAAATAAGCAATATGCCTGATCTGTGATTGTTCTACACTTTAATTACACAATTTGATTACTACAAAGAAACAGAAAAGCTTTCAGCAAGTGCCCTGAAACTGCTTTGCTATTTCTTGCATAGGGATCTTGCATAGGGATCAAAGGCAACATGAAAGCTAGTCCTTAAAACTCAGACTTATACTACTTTTTCTTAGTGCATTAAAACATTGAGATGCAGGAAAGGAAAAGTATTCTTTTCACCTTCCAATCTGTGTTGAAGTCGGAGAACAGAGAAATGCTAAAGAAATGAAACTTGAGCCCTGGATGGCAGCCATCCTCTGTAGGACCCCAGGAACTTAGGCCCATACCCCTGTTCTGGAAACACAGGCGCAGCTCTGTGCCATGTGGATGCTAGTCCTGATCTGTAGTATTCTGCCTCACCTCAACGCAGATCAACATATCAAGTCATGGAGTTTGGATCTAGATTTGATTCCAAGTTTCACAGAAGTCTGCAGAAATTAGGATCTTTCAGTTTATGATTTTAAGATGCTTTACCTGTCATGTGATCCTTGCTGAAAGAAACTGAAGCCCTCTGCTTTCAATGTTGGTGTCTGTTGAATTATACCTGCCTTCAGGTGATGCACCAGTCCCATAGGGAAAGCACAAATGTTCCTCATATAAAAGTAAAAAGGCTGAGATAAATGCCCTACAAAATGAATGCATGAGTGTGGCCCCATTTCTATCACTTACTTCTGTAACTTTGTTTGAAGGATTAGTTTTTGTGACGTGCAGTGGGATGAACTGACTTTTCCAACCTGCATCTTTATGCAATACGCCACTACAGCGGCCCTTGCGTCCTTTCCAGAAGGCTTCATTTCTCCATTATGTAACCGCAGGTTATCTGGGCTGCCACATTGGAGGGTGGTAACTGTGGCAGGCTGGATGGGTGTGGTGAGCATCAGAGCGCTGTCAAGATACTTAGGTCCCCAGAGTGGCTGCTGGCATTGACAGCGGAGGAGGACCTCCTCCCTTGGCCCCGAGCGAGCACTAGAGAGACACACGCAAAGGCTGCAGTCAGCGCTAAGACCTTTCAACCTCCCTTATCTAAGACTATACCCCTTCCTTCCAATCTGAGGAACATTTGGAAGCTGAGTGACACTAAATATTAGGTGTCTCTGTGTAAATACAAAACATACTTGTATTTAAAGCAGGAATATAGATGTGGTGAATAAAAGAAATCAAGCATTCTTCCTGTTTCAGCTGGAAAAAATGTCACTGTTTCCCTTCTCCTTACCCTGAATTTCAAAAGTAAAGGGATACGCCTGTTGTTTGCAAATTGTTGATTATAGGAGAGTTGTATTTCCCTTCTGCTACACACATTTCAACAGCTAAATCTGTAGCACTCTGCCAGAGACTGTTTTAATCAGGCTTGTAGCTACCATTTTCAAATCTCCATATATTTCTGGCAGTTCTGTTGAGCAAAAGGAGACATTTCAATTGATTTAAACTCAACCTCATAAAAAGTGGTTCTACTAGTGCTGCTGACTTGCTCTTTGTTTCTGAGAAAGCTTCTTTATACCATAGTTCTTGCTGCTGTCTGCCAGGGCTTAGAATGTTTAACCTGTGCATGATTATGAAACCATTAATCCCGATTCATAAAACAACTGTCAAAAAATACTTCAACTATTCAAAGTACTGCTAATTCCAAAAGATATATCCGCTCTATATCAATTCACGTGTATTAAATCCATGCAAAGAATGTAAAAGAAACACTATCAAACTGATCCTGAAAATGATTCACTGACTGTTATCAGCACCATACTTAAGACATTTATGTACATGTCTAACTATTCAAGGATATGTCTGCTTCTGCAACCCATGGTTTTCCAGAAGAAATTCTTCAAGTTTGTGATCTTATTTCTTCTTCTGAGAAGAAGAAGCTCTACCTGTTCATGACATAATAAGTGAATCCTAAAGTCAGTGTAGTAGAATAGTTAATCTCTAGTCTTACTATTTTGCATGGAGGCTGTGCAAGAGAAACCCTGAGTAATGGGTGAAACCAGCTTATCTGGTGTTTTGATCAGCCACATACACAAACTGTGCAGTAAACTTTTTCCACTTGCTGCTTTTTTCCTTAGGTAAAGTGGAAGCGGCACTGGACCTCATACTGATCAATTCATTCCCTCTGGTGGACAACTCTGAGACAGCACTTACCTGCATCACTTCCAAATGGCGCTCCCGTGAGTCTATCACAATAGACCGAGACCAGGAGGATGTGACAAACCAACACCGGGAACCGCTGGAAGTTAATGAAGATCTGAAGAGACCAACAGCGAAAACAGTGGTGTGGAAGAGGGAACAGGCCAGTGAAACTATTGGAGCGTATTACTGTGAAGGGAAACTCAAGGATGAGGTTACAAGGATACACACCATGAAGATGCCACTGAGAGGTACTGTATGGTGGTCAGATCAGGATTCTGTGTGTCAGCGCTTGCAAGGCTGGCAGTTATTGCTGGTAGACACAGGCGGGCACCAGCATGGCAAGGCAGTCTGGAGTCAACAAAGACAGACTTGGCTCAAGCCCATGTTTTTTAATGAAATGCAGAGACAACTGGTTGATACTAGCTGCTAGCCATTTCCTTGTGGAAGTCAGTCAGACATCTGTAGGTATTCTGCCTGTGTCTGGCTACTGTCAGGAGCACAAAGTCAGGTGGCAAGTAAGATAAGTACTGGCCTCACTGGCCTCATGAAATTATAATACAATAACTCCTGCACTGGGCTTTTCACATACTAGACCCTTGATTTGTAAACATGCTTCCATTTTAAAGTTTCAACAGGTCTGAGATGTAGCTAGTGAAACACCATTACCCTTTCCTTTATAAATGGGCAACTTGAGGCTAGAAAATAACTGCCTTGCCTAAGGTTCAGTAAAACTACAGATCAGCAGCACTGGATCAGCATAACCTGTGTCAGTATGAAAAAAACCAGTCCAGCTCAACACTGGAAAGAAACACCAGAGAAGTTTTCCGAAATTTAAGAAGGTTATTCACAAAAATAGGTGATGCATCTCACTGTTGGCTTGGGTTTGGGTTTAAGGCTTGGCACTGTAGAAAAAGAAAATATGACAGGGATACAGTGGGATGAGAAGGTGGGATTTCCAAGGTCCAGCACTCTTGCCGTTAAATTACATCTTCTTATGTGCAAGCTTTTACTTGTCTCTGGACCTCACTGGACTTCTGGGACAAGTTCCAAAGAAGAGATCACCATAAACTACAGATGAGTGCAAGAAATGCTGGTGAATTTTCCGCAGAAAATCAACTTTTCAAAACTTCAGCTGATTTTTAGCATATTTGACTGTATTTCTAATGTTTTGCGCCATGGCAGCTGCTCTGTGAGGAGACTTGACACTTTGAATCTTTCTTTATAAGATTTTAGTAAGAGCAATTACCACTGTTGGTATCTCCTGGAGTTATATAGCAAATTTAGGCAAACGGATTTTTCATTTTTCAAAGCTACAGCTAGTGTCTGTTTGCATCTTACAGTATGGGAACATCAGAAGCAAGGTTGGCAGGGCAGGTGCCTTTTTCACTTGCTCATGTTTTCTCTGACCACTCACCAAGAAAGCTCTGCAGGTGCAGGCTGACAACTCTATAGTTTTAAAGGAGGTTGAAATGAGGAGATAGATAGCAGTCCATGGAAAGTCAGTGTGGCCCTGCCTGTGTGGCAGAATGCCAGTGAGCTGAGCCCATCTCTGTCTGTCATGTACAGCAACCTCTGTGAGTGGAAGAATGTCTTTTGAATCAATCAGGTTTTTGCACTTTGTATCTCTGGGCCTAGGAGCAGGGAATTTAAAGTAATCAAACTTTGAGAGCTTCGTATGCAACCAAAGTTGTTCTAACCACAAGTAACACAGCCCTCGCACCAGCAGTGAGCCGGCTCCTTTGGATAATTTCTGGGCTGAATCCACTTCTCAGACTTTCTCTGCAAAAGCTTCCACTGACAAAATTTGAGCTAGCAACCTGTTGGTGAGCACGCATAATCTAATCAGGCTAGATGGGTGAGAAAGAGGCACGACAGAAATTCTCAAAGCTATTAAAGTGCACAGAGAGAGGAAGAAGAGGTCAGTGAAGGACTGTGAGGTTTGGCAAAGCATCTATAGTTGGAAAACAGGCCTTTTTCCCTTTTATGTTATTGTCTGAATAAGTTTTAAAGGCAGAAAGTATTTTTCAGTGCCAAAAACTGAGCAAGAGTTGAAATGTGTAGTTTCCCACTGAGGACGCAAAAGGCACTGGAAGAAGAAGCACTTCTGAAAATCCAGTCACTGTTTTGCAGCCTCAGGGCAAGAAGCTGAAACACTGCTGCTGAAACACTAATTATTAATCATTTGGGTAACCCCACTGATGTGATTGGGAACTGTCAGCTGCCTGATTATGTACTTACCAGTTACAGTGAAGATTTTTACTGTATAATATAGAAATACAACAGGTTAATTTTCCTATTTAACTCTACACATGTGCCATGCTGAAAGAAACAAGTCCATTCTTCCAAATTCTTAATGGGCCCTGGAGCAACCTGGTCTAGTGGAAGGTGTCCCTTCCTTGGCAGAGGAGATGGAACTGAATGATCTTTAAGGTCCCTTCCAAACCAAACCATTCTGTAATTCTACAATTATGTAATACTTACACACACAGTAAGAGGGAATAGTTTATCTCTCATATATGATTGGGGAGTAATGTTTAAACTGTTTACAGCACACATATCTAGAAAATAACAATACATAACCTGTTCTGCATCTAGTCAAATATGATTTATGCAATTTCTCTACACAGTAAATGGGTATTTTCATATTAGAAAGTGAGTTTCCCACACACAAACTCTCCTGAGTGGGCAAAGGGACAATAATGGAAATGCTAGCATCAGAGCGTTATGACACTTGCCCTGCAATTCAGTTCATTATGTCTCTATAAGGAATTGGCACACTCGAGATGTGAAATACTGAAATACAAGTCATAATCTAAAAATACGTTGGAACTAAGCCCACCAGGGAGTGTTCATTTCTTTCCATTGCAACAATATTCTGAAGGAAAAGTCTTGTGGTTAGGCTAAACGATATGCAAAGAAAAGAAAATGGGAATGAAAAAGTTTAATATTTTGTTAAAACAATTAGTAATGTTCACTAAATTTGGTCCAAACCCCATGGCAAGTAAACCACTTAGGATCATCTGTAACTAGCAATTCATTTTTAAGTAAGCTGTCGAATTTTCTTCTCCTAAATAGATCACAATTTTCACCATACATTTTTTATTCATAAATAATTCCTAAATCAGGGACTGACAGTAAGTTTGGACCGCTTTCAGTTTTATTTGATGGTTTCTAATGAGATCTTATTTCATTATTCTGTATTAGAAATCTATGTTTCTATAAGATGTAGTTCAGGTACCAGTGCCTAGGTAAGGTGTCAAATGCTCAATAGATCCCTGTGCAAATGCTTAGTATCATGCAGGAGCAATACTGCTGAACCCAATTGGATAGCACTTATCATGGAATGAAAACTAATGGCAGAGACTCAGAGCATAAACACTAGAACTGCAAAAGGGATAGAAATTGCATTCTGCAAAGAACTGTGAGTTTTCAATAGCTGTCTTACTTCTAAGCAGAAATAAAATATTAATGTGTTAAAATTCTCAAGGAAATAAAATTTTGGGAGAGAGGCTGGCTTGGATTGATAGAAATGTCTTCATTTTTATTCAATTTTTCTTTTTTAGTTTTACATCACATAACACAAAAGTTTTGATTTTTAACTAAAATGCCATTCTAAAATGGAAGTATTAAAATGTTTTTTCCTCAAATATTGTATAAATACTACCCTTTTTTCCCCCTTAGATTTTACTGGAGGTACTAACACAGTTTCAGCCTTACACAAACTGCATGTAACATCTACTTACTCGTTTTTCACAGCTCTCTCACATATATAAAGTAATAGAAAATTAGTTCATAATTTTTCCTCTGCTTTCTGATCCTAGCTCTGTGGATTTCTCTGCCACCGAATTCCAGCTAGAGATTCCAAATTTTTTTTCTGCAACCATTGGTATGAACCAAAGTATATTTTATTGACAGTATTCTAATAATGAACAGAAAAAAGAGTCATGACTATAAATAAATGTCAACTTTTTATGAAGTTGTTTAACAGTTTGTACTAACCTGTGTGTGTGCTCCTTAAACAAAATATTCCCAATGAAATAAATGTGACTTTAATAGAAATGGAACCTGTGCAAAAATGCAGAGCTGACTAGAATCATGAAGGGCTCTTTCAAGGATTCCTTCCAGCAGAGGCTCAGGTGGGTCTTTCTGTAAGAAAGGTCCCATTCACCTTGTTGGGGAAGCAGATGGCAGCAGAACAAAAACAAGGTGCAGGATGGACTTGTCCAAGAGAAATTTGCACAGAAGGAGCTCTAAGGCTAAACAGCCTCAAAACCAGAAGGACAAAAGGGGCTGGTGAAAATCAATGCCTCACTCCCCTAGGTGATGTAAAAGGAAAAGTACAGAGGTGCAGCATTCTCACTCAAATAAAAAGCTGAAGAGTTTGGAAGTGAACTTTGCCTCATTTTAAAGAAGTTTCTGTTATATCTTTTTTTTTTTCGCTATATGTCATATCAATGATAGTATGACGCAACAACTCAGAGCTAAAAATGGTCAGAAACCTGAATTTGTTCTCAAAACACGTCATAGCTTCCTCTGGATTTTTCCAACTAAATGAAAGAAAGCATCCTTAACTTCTAACTTGTTTGCCAATGACAGCTTGTTCGCTAGAATACATTTTCCAGTGCTTTACTCAGTCTGCTTGAAAAATGTCCTAAGGGATGAAGAAACTCAGGGAAATGTTATGCAGAGAGTTAGAGCTCCTAGTTAGGAAGTGTTTCGAGTTACTCCACCAAAATCAAATTATTTTTTTTATTTCATGACCCATGTTCTGGTTTCGGCCAAAACAAAGAGCTGAGGTTGCTGGTGACAGAGTCAGTGTGCTATAAAGAAATTAAAATGTCAAAATCTGAGTCAGGGCATGCTGTAAACCATTCTTAGCTTTCAGCCCAGAGACTAGATAGAGATAACAACTGCTGCTATTTATCCCATATTTCTGTCCTGTTCTGTTTTCAGCCTCATTCCATCCAGTGGCATTAACTGTTACGGCAAATAAGGGAGAGCATGTGAATATTTCCTTCATTAGAATGGCAGCAAAAGAGGAAGATGCAGTGATCTACAAAAATGGTACGTAATTAACCTCTCTCCCTTGTCTTTTCTCTTTCTGCCATCAGTCTTACCCAAGTGCCATGTAACTGTTTTAAAATCATTGCTGATGATGCCCATGCTGTGCAACTGGAGGAAACATAATTCCTAATGCATTTAATGTTCCCTAAAGGAGCCACTCGCCATATCCAATATATTGAACTGACCTGTTTCTTTTCCAAAATAATGTCAAATGGTCTCTTTATACCTTTGTTTTGTTTCTCATTTCCGTTTTTGATTTTCTTCTATATTTGCCTAGCTAACTTTAGCTTTTGTTTTTCTTTGTTTTGTTTTTCTGTGCCACTGTGAAGACCTAGTTACTTCACCTTTTATTTACATTTCTACTGCTTTTTAAGTGCATACTTTTCCTTCTTTAAATGTCTTTCAAAGGCCATTTAGCTTCTGTGAAGTTCTTCAGGCTAAGAAAATTAAGCACTAATAGTCTACCATTAGAAAGGCAAAACTGTCAACAAAACCTAATCTTAATTTCATTCAGCAACAAAAATTAGTCAGGTTGTAAAATTTATTACATAACTTTTCTAAGATGTTCCTTAAATCACATTTAACTCACTATTTAGCTATGTGCTACTACTGCTTGACAATGGTCACTAAAGCTCACAGTGCCTTCAGAATGTTAGACTGCAACAAACCAGTTGTGGAAAGCCCACTTAATGTACTGGTCCATCTTTGCCTACTGATAGTGTACTTTACAGTGATCTACCAGGAAACAGGGGGTAAATAGAGCAGGATGAGGTAAGGAGGTGACAACACGCTGCAAAATATTGCATGCAGTGGGTCATCCTCAACACCAGTTACTGAATATTTGAAGCACTTCTTTACAGGCTGAAAGAGAAAATTAAAAAAAGAAAACAAAACCAAAACAAAACACGTGTCTTTTAAAAAGGCAATATGTAAAGCAGAGTTTCTGAAAGACCTGGTTTTTTGCTCTTAGGAGGTTCAACCATGCAGTGCACAGTGGAGAAAGTTTGTCATCACTTGTCCTTTCAGGGTCCCCAAGGAAATCCTACGATATCTTGTCAGCATTTTCTCATACAAGAACCAGCTGCTATGTCAGAGCGGGAGTGTTTATATCAGGGTGCTGCCTCAGCTGGGATTCCAACTGGAAACTTGGCAAAAAGCCTCAAATTAGCCGTGACTTTGGACAGTAGGTCAAGTTCTCCACCTGATATTACAGCTGAAATAGCATCCCTGACGATTCCTGATACAGCAGCTGGCAAAGAAAATACTTGTCCTGCTATATCTAACTGTTGCAGTCTTCCACTTCAGTCCTTTAAAATACCACTTGTCCCTTAACATACCCTTACAAAGGCTGTCTGGAGAATAAAACTGTTCTGCTAAACCAGATTGCTTTAAGACACTGACATAAAATGAGCCATCTTGGAAAACAAGCCACAGAAAGAGAACCTTGCTAACAGAGTATAAGGCTTTCTTGATACTTTGCTGCCAAGCTTGTTCTGCAGCTGGTGATTGAAAAGATATGCAAAAAAACCGATAATAATAATAATAATAAAAAACAAAAACAAAAACACCACAACTCACAGTTTCAGAGCTAATCTCTCATTCTTTGCCCTTTGTCTTCCTGTTTTCTCAAAGAACTGTTTATGTATATTTATGTTATGTATGATCACAGACAGTAAAGGTCCTGCCTGACACTGTTTGCCTTCTTAATTATTTCAGCAAAGTGGAAAAAGTTGTTTCATTATCAGGGTTACTAAGAGGACATAGAAGGTAAGGGTGCCTGATTTGTGGGAGTGTCATCTGGTGAATGGTCATTCAGCACAAAACAGTAAGACAAGAAACAAGAGAAGTAATAAATAACAAGACTCACAAGCCCTAAGCAGTAGCAGATGACAGAGGAAACACCAAAGGGCAGCTTCTGAGGGCCACTGTGGGAACAGCACAAAGCCCTGAGCAGCTTCATTCAGAGCTTTGTAGGTATAAGTGGGGAGTGAGATTATCATAAGTCTCAGGGGAAAAGAGCAAACTTACTATGGAATGATTGAGAGGGAGCATGAAGATGTGTGAAATAGCAGGATGTTGAAAGAAAGAGCCAAAAGGAGAAAGGGAGGGGTCAAAGTGAATGGGAAAGGAACAAGCATAGAAAAATGAGGTGGAAGGCAGGTAAAAGATGCCACTGGTCCAGCCAAGCTCTACACTACAGTTGGTTTGATCTTATTAAACTCAATCATTAATTATTCTTCAGCATAGGTGTGCTGTCTACCTGGTGGTCAGATGTATAATCTGCTGGTGACTTTCACGCCAGTCTAGAAGGCACAACAGGTTTGACTCCCAGTAACTGGATACACATGCCAGGGGTCAAAAAGGCTTATATGTCTGGGGCCAGCAAATGGAGAGATTGTCTAAGGCCAATTACATCAGGAACCTGTCTGTGTGTGCAAGTGTGTGTGTGACATACTAGTGAACTTTAAGCCAGCAAATAAGATAAGAGGTCTGAGAGCCATTTATTAGAAAGGCTGTAGGTCTGGGCCATAAGACCCACTTTTGGGTGTATATGTGGCTTGACTAGCTGGCAAGTGAGAATGGAATTAGGCTGTCTGAATTGTACATGTATATGTGAGTCTCATGCGCACATGCATGTACATATAAAGGTGCAGTTCTGCTGTATTGGTCTGCTATTGGCTGGATTTATCAGCACAGTGTGTGAGCATGTGCACATATGTTTTGGGGATAGTTGGCTGGACCTGGTGTTAGCCTACTGCAGCAGCCTTGCTCTGGCAGGCAAATGCGATGAATCCCAAGAGTCCTGAAGTCCAGTGGACGCAACTTCTCTTTGACAGCAACAAATGTTCAAATGTAGCTACTTGGCGATCCAGAGTGACGGAAGAAGACCAAATGCTATTGCATTGCTTAGCAAGCATGTATGACCAACTACAGCAAACCTAGAATAACACAGATAAGCTTCCTTGGTGAAAAAAAATATATAGAACAGACAGAAACATTAAGTCTGGGAAGAAAAGATAAAGCTGAGCTCTGTTCTTCCTGCTTTGGTCTGCTATGGAAATCTTTGTACTACTCAGATTAAGTAGGACCTGGCTGGCATTTGCTATCTGACTCCTTTCAGCCACATTAAACTGCTTACAGATTGTTACCTTTCTCTTCGGGAAAAGCTAAGAAACAAAATTAACCCTTTTAACCACTACATTGATAGCAACATTCCTGTAAAGAAACACTGAACATGTATGTAGTCGTCTGCCGCGTTCATCAACTAAATCTCCTCAGGATCTAACATGGTTTTTACATGCACCTCTC
This sequence comes from Psittacus erithacus, assembly GCA_009867235.2. Classification (NCBI taxonomy): domain Eukaryota; kingdom Metazoa; phylum Chordata; class Aves; order Psittaciformes; family Psittacidae; genus Psittacus; species Psittacus erithacus. Next base: position 37,048 of record WYDI02003785.1, read on the forward strand.
CAATTATCAAAAACTTGTTTTGCTAAAGAGATGTCAGCAAATTCATAACTGACAAATAGATTCTGTTGTTTAGCTCATCCCACCCATCCTTCCTCAGTAACCAGTGCAAACTCACTTCTATCTGTAGAGGGTGAAAAACTTCTGTGCTCCTTCCCCAGGATCCTTCATCCACTCTGTACCCAGGCATGAAGTACCAGGGGAGCTAGAAGTCTCCTACTCTCAAGTTCAACCACAAGACGCAGGGGTTTACTCTGCCAGATATATAGGAGGAAACCTCTTCACTTCTGCTTACACAAGGCTTATTGTAAGACGTAAGTTCCATTAATGTGTGCTGACAATTAATTGCTTAAAGTCATAACAGACATGAAATGAAACTTATACTATGCCCAAATAAGGGCCAAAATCTTTCTTGGCATAAACTGGTGTCAGATTATGTCAGAAAAATTTTTTTACCAAGGATCTTTGATACAAGCTGGTACTGATTTAAGCAGCTGGGAGAGGAAAAAAATCAGATCCAGTTCAATTCATCTTAGCTATTGCCAGGACAGCTTTCTTCTCAGGGTCCCAGCTTTTCAAACATCAAGTATGAACAAAGAAGGTGGCACTGGGTCTCCCATGAAAATGAGATGTGGGTCTGAGCACAAAATAGGAACTTCAAATGTCTCTGTTCCTTATGGTGGGCTGTATCCAAACTCCACTTATCCTAAGATCATCTTTAGCACACATTATTGTAATTTTACTAACTATCCCAACCTTAGTTAGCTCTTAAAGTTCATCTCCCAGTGGACGACAGGACCAGTTTACAGTGTAGACAGATACTTTCCGGTAAGCATTCTCCATGTTTATTTTCACCAGATATAAAGAAAATTATATTCTATTAACACAGAAATATAAAACTGACTAGTAACAATAAATAGCTGCTCAAATATCTTATATAATAGAGAAATTGTTTCTGATAGTAAAACATATTTTACATACTAACATCCACAGGATACTTCCAGGAGTCACAAATCAATAAATATAATGCCTTAAGTTTGGATTTTGAAGCTATTTCCACCTTATTAAGTAAAATGACCCAAGATCTGTTCTCTACACTACTACCAAGCTGCACGGCAGAAGACTTAGGCATAAATTCTGCCACCTGCCTTTAAACAGGCTTTTTTCTTGCTTATCCTAGATACTGGGAAAAACCTTGGGGCATAGTATGGGAAAGCGGTAGGGAGCACGCTAACAGTAAAGAGAATGGGTGATGCTACTGCTCAAACACATCCTGTCTTTCTTTGAATTAGGATTATAGGCACAGACTGTTGATTTTTAGCAAAAGTCTTTTTTTAAAGTATCCATATGTAAGAATTTAATTCCAGGAGAAGGAAGACACAGAGCTCCAAGTGCCATGTTGGTTCATTAAATGCTTTCTGATAAAAAAACAAGAGCTGAACCAATTCTGCATTACTCAGTTTTAGTGAGCATGCCTCAGGACTTTCCAGTTTATTACTTTCAAAGAATTTTGCATCCTGTAGGAATAGATTAAGCATTTGCAAGATGAAGTCATATATACTTGTTTAGAACCTGAGCTGTGCTTCTATCAGATCAATAGCAAAATACTCACTGGAAAGCTTAATGGTACTAGTATCTTCTTAAATTATGAAGTGGGAAAGAAAATCAAGACAGGCTTTAAAACAACTGATTGCTCTTAGTCCATTTAGTTCAGAAACAGGTCATCAACTGATTGATCATTGTTATAAAGACCCAGCGACGACAGTAAAGAAATAACAGATGTGAATCTGGTCTAACAAACCTTCAAGAAATACATTGTTGCAGGAAAAAATCATGACTTGCCAAATGCTGGTACAATATCAGTGATGCCAAGCTTGGTCATGCTGGCTGGACGAGTACAACCAGGTCCAGGTGAAGCCTGGCCCTACTGTAAGTCTCAGAACCCTGCTACAAGAATAGCAATCTTAAATATATAATATTTTTCAGCTTCCAAATTTACTCTTGCAAACTAAAAAATCTACATCTAGTTTGAAATAAGGAAGACTTTTTCAGTTCCTTCGTTGAAGATGTTATGTAGTAACCACAGTGAAAAAAGTGGTTCCTTACATTAGGTCTGGAGGCTGGGCTGTTGGGGGGTCCATATGGATCATATTTTCATATATTTTACTGTTAGTCTTAATTAAAAAGAATTTTGCTACCTGATTTGTTACTGAGCAAGAAGACAAAAAATATGTCATTATATTTTTCCATAAAAGGATGTGAAGCTCAGAAATGGGGCCCTTCCTGTAGCTTCCACTGCCCTTCCTGCATGAACAATGGCATTTGTCATGAAGATACTGGGGAATGCATCTGTCCTCCAGGTTTTATGGGAAAAACATGTGAGAAAGGTAACCAAATATTGTTTTCACAGATTGCTTATTAATTTGCTCTCAGTAGCAGAAGTTAGCCGAATATTGAGGGAAGCATCAAATGGAGTAGCCTTGTTTTATTCTTTATACCTATAGTATTTACAGCTGGTGCTGGAGACAGGACAGTGTTAGTGAGATGAACCCTGAATTAATAAGGCTCTTCTTGTAGTTGTGACTATTTAGATTAGATTGGATATCAGAAAAAAATTCTTGATTACTAGGGTGGTAACAGGTTGCTGAGAGAGGTTGTGGCTGCCCTACCCCTGGCATTGTTCAAGGCCATGTTGGATGAGGCATTGAGCAACCTGGTCTAGTAGAAGGTATTCCTTGCCTGTGGCACGGGGGCTGGAACTAGATGAGCTTTAAGGTCCCTTCTAACCCAAACCATTCTATGATTCTATCATTTAACTTCTCCCTCTTTTCTCCTAGCAGAGATTATATTGTTATGGAATATTAATGTTTCCAACTTTTCCTGATTGATATGCGCTTGGACAGTGTGCTAGATAATCTCATTTAGGCTCCTTTTCCCACAAAAGGCTGGACCAGATTGTCTTTTGAGGTCGCTTCCAACCTGGATTGTTCTGTGATTCTCTGGAGCTACTGGCTGACTGTTAAACGCATGGAAGAATAGCAGATCTTAAGGATACACTAACACAGGGAAACGAAGATCCTGGATCAGAGATTCCCTGGCTACTTCTGAACAAGGGGCTAAATATGTCCACAGGGTGATTTGTCTCTGCAGGGGCATATCAACAGTATATTTCTATTTATTCATATCTTTGTAACAATGTTTAGATTCTGGAAGAATTACAGCAGGCATAACATTGCTCTGATCTCCCCAAGCAATTCTGGGGTTTAGTGCTTTATATGTATCCTAACATTTTGATTGAATTGCAGCGCTGCAAATACTAGAGCTAAGCTGTTGGAATAGTCGACATCTGAACCACTCTAATGTAGCACTGACCTTATCAGAAAGGCAAAACCTTTAGCTTGGCAGTTTTATATGCACTGACCTATAAAAGGAATATTTGTTATTTATGGCACTGTTTGTCCATTTTATATTAAAAAGGCTTATAAAAAGGATTTCTTGTTGAAGCTCATTCCCAGCATATCCAAAACAATGGGTGATTTGCTGATGGATCCTCACATGGGAGAAGATTATATTTGTTTATGCTTCCTGAATTTAACCCTTAGTGCAGCCATGGCTTAAATTGTTACTGATGTTAATGTAACTGCTATTTGAATGGTAAAAATGCTTTTTTTTATTTTAATTTATGTTTAATTTTGTCTAAAGCTGTGTTATTAGAAGCACTATATCTTTTGTGGACTTAATAGAGTTGGGCTGGTCTTTCCCTCTCTCCCTTAAATAGCTTGTGGAGCAAATACATTCGGCAAGACGTGCGAAGAGAGCTGTAAAGAAAACTATGGCTGCAGAAACTATATGTTCTGTCTACCAGATCCATATGGCTGTTCTTGTGCCACAGGATGGATGGGACTGGAATGTGATAAAGGTATAGCAAATATATGAAGAATAGTACAGTCCTTAGTGTGCTGCATGTAGGAAATATAGGCGAGAACTAACAGAGGAGAGTAAATGACAGGGGTCTTTACATTGTGGAAGAAAGGAGTAATATATTACCCATCTGAGATGACCATGTCAGATTCTCATCATAGTAAAGGTTAAAACTATTCAAATTATTCTGCAAAATGAGCTGATGTTCTACTGAGATGTTAAAAATTCTCTGACAGCTACAGTCCTTCTGTATATATATACAAGCCAAACTGAGCAATTCGGTGCCGAACATATATTCATTGCTGAACAACAATAAGCATAACCAGTCTTATTCATTTTTATTAGACTGCAATCTGGGATACAAGGCGCATATTCCATTATCAATATGTGCCATCTTGTTCAATGGTAACATAACTGATGAAGCCTTTGGATACTACAACAGTCTTAGTTATAAAAGAATGGAGATAGAAAAAGCTTTCACATTTGCATCTAGTCTACAAGTGATAGATGTGGATACAAATGTACTCTACAATTTTGATGTTAGTGTCATCTCAGGATACTTTAGGGATGGTTTAAAGTTTACATACAGTTTCAAACTCAAACCAACTGAGGTAACTGGACCCTGTTGGAGAATTGATGCATGAAATTGAGAACTAATGGAAGACATTTTCTAGAACCTTTACACTAACTGGAAACATATATACTTGCAGAATGCAAACCTGGTTTTTATGGGTCGGACTGCAAGCTCAAATGCAATTGTCAAAATAGAGGGACATGCGACAGATTTAAGGGATGCATCTGCTCCCTCGGATGGCATGGTCTGCAATGTGAAAAAGAAGGTAAAGCAAGGTAACACGGTAGTAAATGGCTTTTCCCAGTGTAACTGAAACAGATCTTCATGCTGGTACAGCATTACCACTCCAGGCTGGCATCCTTGCCCTGCCAATTGCATTTTTGGGGTCCAGACACTTGTGTATATCCTTATTGCCTCTGCCTCATATGCTGCATTTAACAGACTGGTATGCTACCATTTCCCCTGATTTTGTTTTCTTAGAGGTAGATTTTCAACCTTACTCCATAGGATTTGACGCTGACCTTAATATCAATTACTGACAGAAGCTGCACATGCTATCTGCTCGATCAGATTTTGGAGACGTTAATGGTACTTTACCATTACCTACTCTCTTATTCATCTACATACACTCCTATACCACCTACCTCATGGTCTCAAACTGATAACTGAAACACCAAGACAACCCCAGAGTTTAAATCAGCTCTGTCTCTCTGAGAGACTTAAACTTGAACAGATGAACATATCTTGTTTAGAATCTGTCTGGATTCAGGGAAGGTTCACACACAGTATTTTAATAGATACACTCACCATCTATTATTTCTGCTTGATAAACAAAGTGATAAATCCACTATTCATTTGCAAAGGTTTTCTAGTGCAAAAACAAGCAGCAAAGTAAGACTGTGTTCCAAACAGCCAAACTATACTCTTGTGATCTGACTGCACTTAGACAAAATGGAGAGCAAATAGATACTGTACATTCAACACAAAATGTGTACATGATTTTGCCATAAACTGTTGCTGCTTTAGAATGCAAGCAAGAAAGAGAGGAGAGGGGAAAAGAAAGAAGAACAGTCGCTGGGCTTGTTGCTTCTCACATGGTATTTACGCTGATGTAACAGTGCTGACTTTGGCAAGTGTGATCCTGGCATATGGCCTCAGGCGAAGGGAGAATCAGGCGCCTACGCTGCCTGTGATCATTATTCTCCTAAACTTGTTTTGGTGCTGACTTTTAAAGTTGTGTTTGAAGGCTGACATTAAGATACTCTACATCTTCTGTAGGTTCAGCAGATCTTTCACCTCAGATAGAAAATTTGCTTGATCCTGTAGAACTCAATTCTGGCGTCGAGTTCAAGCCTTTTTGTATAGCAACTGGGGTGCCACTTCCAAAATCTGAAGAATTTAAACTTTTGAAGCAAGATGGAACTGTCCTAAGGGTAGGCTCCTGATTGATTGCATCCTATTTTTTCTGATGCTTACTTTGATTTTATCTGTAGTTAATGTACATCATGGTTTTCAAGCATAATGTGACATTTCCATATTCTGAGATACCTCCTAAGCTCAAATGAAAATATGGAATTGACCATTATAAATCCTTTCTATTGATATCACTAAACTCTAAATGAGCTCCTAAACTATGAGAAAGTGTCTTAGTAATATTCTTAAATACTCACATTTTTCAGGTCCTGTATGTCTTTTGTCATTTCAGCCTTCCCTAATTGTTACTAGTAATCGCTCTGAAGCCATGTTTACAATTAATCGAATCCAGCTCCGTGATACGGGTACCTGGGTCTGCAGTGTGCAGACAGTAGCAGGAATGGCAGAGAAACCATTTCAGGTTACAGTCAAAGGTAAAAACATGAATCTCTTCAGATACCTTTTTCTCCTTTAATTTTAAGGGCAGATTTATATTCTAATATGTCAGAAATTTCTGTTCTCAACACTGCAGGAATCTGTCTGAATAAATATCTACAGTCAGAATATGAATAGGAACACTTTATAAGCAATGTACTAATTATGTGCATTGAAAAAATAACTGATGATAAGGATTAGAAGAAAGCTGAAGGGGGTTTTTTGAAAGATCTAAACTGACAGCTTTAGGATGTGAAGTCATGTCTACTTTATAAGAGTTTTAAAGAACATCATCTTCCATTTTCCTGTAGAACTAGGAAGATACCACAGTTTTGCTAATATAGGGAATTAAAAGGCTGGTATAATATTTGCATTTTTGGACAGTTCCTCCTGTGCCACAGTATGCCCCAAGGCTGACAGACAGTGGGCATAATTTTCTCATAATTGATATCAATGCTGAGTTACATCTGGGAGATGGACCTGTTGTGTCAACAAAACTCCTGTACAAGCCAGCAAAACGTTATCAGTCCTGGATGTCTGTGGAAGGTAAGAGAATGTTTTTTAATTCCCTTCAGCAGAAACTTCAGCTGCATGCGGAAATATAACATGGTGTCTGCTCTTGACTAGACTCAAAAGACTCTATAACACATAAAAGTTAAATCTCTTAATGACTGGACACGTGACTCTTTGTATATCATATGTATAATGTTAATGATTCAGTTTTCAGTAACCAAGGGGTTCCCCCCTCCTTCATTAAGATAAACAGTACTCAGTGTTCGGCCCAGCTGAAAAGCTCCCATGTAAACAGCAGGTTTTCAAAAGTAATGAGCAGTATGGAGATGTTCTGGATCATCTACAATCTTCCTTTGTTTCTATTGTGCCCTTTAGTGAGACAAATAGCTTATCTAGATATTTATAAGGAACAGTATAGGCAAAATGAAGCCTGCTTGTCATTTAGATGACCTCTTTGAGCCCATATTTTCACATTTTATGCAAGGCCTGAAATATTATAGGAAATATTACAGTAATTTTAAGAAGTAACAAATGACTGGCATTACTAACTGAAGATAACCCAATGCTCGTTGCCCAGGCAACCACTCATCCCTGGAGGAAGGGAAGATGGAAACATCCCTTGGGCTGGGTTGGTGCTTTACTTAAAAATATGTATTTTATACTTCTACATAGCTTATTTTAGTGAATCAGGAACAAAAGAAGAGCCTGAGTATCTTACCTTCTGTGTTTGGTGGTTCAGGAAAGTTTTCCAAACTTTTTGGTTCTTAACATTTTTCAGCATGGGCTGAACATGAGATTTGTTTTCTTCTTTCGTTGTCAGTAAAAGGCACAACCAAAAGACTGGACAATCTGGAACCAAAAACAGAGTATCAGTTCTGTGTTCAGCTGAGTCGGCGAGGGGAAGGAGGGGAAGGCCATCCTGGACCACAGGCTAGCTTCATGACCGCTGCCCTTGGTAAGCTATCACCCTGGCTTTTCATTAAAGGGATGTTTCAGCTGTTTTCCTCTGCGGCCTGTTCCCTGATCTCAGTCAGAGCACTTTCATTTGAGCAAAGAAGCCTGGACCTGAAAGCTATGTAAAGTCTTTCAAAACAATGTCAGGCAGAGGAAAAAAAACCCAAAAAACAAAAGGAAAACAACAACAACCCTATCCCCCCAAAAAAACCAACCCAAGCAAACAAGCAAGCCAAACCAAAGCAACCACAACCACCTCAAAAGCCAAAAACCCCAGAGGTGAAAAAAAACCAAAACCAAAACAGAAAAAGGGATAGCTATTATTCTCCCTGATTTAGAGATGGGAGCTCTGGGAAGGGAAAATGTACATATTTTGGCAGGCTATGCAGCAGAGTTGGAGATATAAAACACTTCTTTTGCATGCCAGTCCTTTCTACTAGTACTGGATCAGTCCTTCCTCTTAGTATTAGCTCAGTTTACTTTAAAAATGCCTGAAAAAACAGAAAAGCTTTTAGTTCACTGAGGATACAGACCAAACTGAATAGAGACATACAAAATAAAATAGTATTGTAACAGAAACTTGTCTAACAAGAGAGCAGAAGATCTGGCTTCTCATCAAAAAAGCGCATCTGCAACACTAGCTCAGTGAAGAGACGTTTTTGTTGACACAACAGGTGTTGATAGGATACTTTGGGACTATCAGCACCTCTTAGATGTAATTTCTGCCAAATTGGGTAGGGTGGCAGGGAGAATTACCCTTTGTCACCCCAAGATGGGGCAAGTGTTTGGGAATAACTGGTACCCTTATTTTAGCTTGCATATTAGACATGAAATGTTGTTCCCTGTCTCACTGTGGCTTTTCCAAGGTCTTCCTCCACCAGAAGGTCTCACTCTCTTTCCAAAAAGTATGACATCACTGAATTTGTCATGGCATCCTTTAACTCTGAGGACAGAGGATGACATTCGTGTTGAAGTGGAAAGGAAGAGTGTGAGTGACAACGGTGACGAGAGCAGTGTTATTACTCAAGTGCCAGGAAATATGTCCACCCTGATCATTAAAGATCTTGAGCCTAGACAGCAGTACATGTGCAGGGTACGGCTCAACACCAGGTCCCAAGGAGAATGGAGCAACTATCTGTATGCATGGACTTTCAGCGACAGTAAGTAGCTGATTCACATCCTTCTGTTTAATTCCTCCTCTTTTCCACAGCAATCAGACTGATTGTCACTTAATGACTACATTAAGTGTAATCCAATGTCCTGGTAACTCAGTTCCTGATGGTCCTTTGTGGTTGTTATTACCAGTATTATGAAGATAGATCAATGCCCAAAGAAATTCTTATGCTGGAAATTATCAGGAACTAATAATGAGTTAAAAAAAAATAAGAAAAACAAATTAAAAGATTGGGACTCCACATCTTTATTTCAGTGCAATTCATGCTTCTGATACACATGGCATTTTCTTCCTCCTCATAATGATGAGACCCCAGAGTTCATTACTCCAAGCTCTTTCATTACTCAAAAAAAAAACTTTCAGGCCCTGCAATTCAATATAAAAATAGTCAGCAGTTAATCAAGGAAGAGAAGTTACAATGCAAGGTAAAACCCCTGTAAGCAAAGAGTAGTCCTGTGCTACACTGAAGACCAGTGGCCACATCTGAATTCCTTGAATGTGAGTAGTGTTCTTTCTTAAGGCCACAATAAATGCCCTATCTGAATGAAGTAGCATCTAAACATATGTCCATCTGCATTGATGATGTGTGCTACTGCCCATACCACACCCTAGAAAGGTGGGCTTCTTCCTCCTCACAGATCATGAGAGGAGGCCCTCAGTGAGATCCTACATGTAGCAGCAGAAGTATCAGCAGCCATCATGGGACACCATGTTGGCTATCTGAGCTTTGACACCAAATTGCACTGAGAAAAACATAAGGGTAATGTTTTCCAGGAGCAGGTACTTAGCTTAATAGCCATGGGTGTGTTCACAAGTCTAGCACTTACCCCTGCTGGTGGTTTTCTGATGAAATTAGTGAAAATGTTGGTATTGATTTCCCTTCTTTCTAACAGCTTTTATCCTGACAGATAATTGCTCCATAAAGCAGTGAAAGTGTGGGACCTGGGAGTCACATGGGAATGGTGATCCAGTATAGAAGAAAGTTAACCTTTTCTGCATTAATCTTAAGCTATTATGTTGTCCCTGCATACAGCTCAGAGAATATGTATCTTCTGGACAATCCAAGGACAGGGTTATACTTAATGCCACTCCAATCTCTGCTGGAAGTATGGTGTACTGCAATATGGATGACAGCACATCGAGTTCATGAAACTATTGCATTCAGTTACCATAACTCATCAACAAAATTCTGCTTCTGTTTAGCACAGCAAAAGCACCATGGAGAGTGTTTGGCTCACTGCAGGAAGGAGAAAAAGGTGGATGTACGCTCCAACACTTTGTGTGTGTTTGTGTTTGTTCTCAGGAATCCCTCCTGCACCATACAACATCAGGTTTTCTAACACCACAGACACATCTTCTGTCATCTCTTGGACAACTGCTGAGGGTCATTCCATCTCCTCCATCATCATCAGCTACAAAATCTATGGCAAGGCTGAGTACAATCACATTGACATTATCATAAAGAACACCAGCATTACTCAATACAATCTCAAGGGTCTTGAGCCAAACACTGTGTACCAGGTTCAGATTAATGCTCAGAACAACATTGGCTTGAGCAACCCGAACACATCGTTTGAACTGAAGACTCTTCCAGAAACTAAAGGTTGGTTATTCCAGCATGCTGGATTCGCACAAACCAGGGCCAGTGGTATAAACTAATTAACTAAGGCAAAGTCATGATATATGTTTTTTTTAATACTAGTTTTCTTTTGCTCTTAATTTTGACATACAACACAGCATCATCAGATTCTGATTTTCAGTTCACTGCATGGCCCTGGTGAAGTGACAACATGTGACATTTGTGTGTATCCACTACAAAGTGCCCATCAGCTCATAAAGTAAAGGACCTGCGTGTAATAGGACTTTTATATCACTGAATGTGATCTCAGGTCTTCTCTGCCTGAATTCAGCAGGACCTGCAGGTGCTTGTGCATCTGAAAGTCGGAGCATCTAATGTCTATGACATTTTTGGAAAACAAAGGGATATACATCTATGTCTTTATGTAGTTTATTAATAGACAGGAGTATTTAGCTACATATTGTCCATGGCTTTTTCAGAATTAGCTGGAAATAATGATGAACTCCGTATGTCCTTTCTTGACAGCTTCCTATGAATCAAAAGGAGGCAAAATGCTGCTTATTGCTATCCTTGGCTCTGCAGGGATGACCTGTGTAACAATTCTCCTGGCCTTTCTCATCATGCTGCAGTTAAAGAGAGCCAACTTCCAGCGCCGAATGGCTCAAGCTTTCCAAAATGTGGTGGTGAGTTTTTGGCTTTCTTGTGCCACTGTGGTTATTAATTTTGGCCCCACCATTTCCTGTTTTTTCAAATTCCCTTTTCTTAGCCTTCTCAAATACTGTCTTCTCTTCATGCGTGCAACTAGTACTGTTATTGTAGAGCTTCTTTGCTAGTGATCCTGGAGTTAAGGCAATCACAGCTATAAGCTATGAGGTAAAAAACCTGTCTTTGTGCCATTTATCCTTCTCCCTTTTCTACTTTGTCACACCTGTGTATGACAAGTACCAAATAGACAAAACGGAGGAGCCTTTTCTCTCTCTCTGAGTTGTGCCTGATTTTGAAAATGACAGTATTTCTTAACATTAAAACATGTCAAGAATCTGTTAAGCATCAGTGACTGCTCTGTCATGGCTTTCCAACTTTGGGACAGCATACCAGGGATCAATCAATGGCGACATCATAGTTGTGGCTGTAAGGAAATTGCCAAAAGTTGTAACATTGCATAAAGACATTTCTCCATATACACATATATGTACGTATACATATATATGTATTTGCATCCTGCTGTAGTCTATCACTTTGCCCTCTGGTACTGTTCTCTTACTTCAGAGGAAAACCTTTGAAGCAGAATAAAGCTGGCCCAAAGGGCTCCTCCCTATGGATTTGCATAGGTTGTTTCATAAATAGGGGACAGAGGGGTTCATCTAAAAAGATTATCTGTTCCAGCCGGCACAGGAGCTCCTGCTCCTTTCCTGAGACTTGTCCCACAGAAGTATTTCATGGGAATGTGCAACTGAAGTAGAGCTGTCTCTTAAAGTATGGAGGAAGATCATTTCCTCTTTGTTTTGTTACCTTGTGTCGTGGTTTAAGTCACCCGGTAACTCAGAACCACACAGCCACTCACTCACACACACCATATTCCCTCCCCCACCTTCTTTCTCCCTCTGCTCCCAGAGGGATGGGAAGGAGAATGGAAAGACTGTAACTCCCATGGGTTGAGATAAGAGCAGCCCAGTAACTAAGGTATAACACAAACCACTGCTGCTACCACCAATGATAATAATGATAAGGGAAATAACAAGGGAAGAGAATACAACTGCTCACCACCCACCGACCAATAGCCAGCCTGACCTGAGCAGTGATCTCACCCTTCCAGGTAACTGCACCCAGTTTATATAGTGGGCATGACGTGCTGTGGTACGGAATACCTCTTTGGCTAGTTTGAATCAGGTGTCCTGTCTCTGCTTCCTCCCAGCTTCCCCTCCTCCCTGGCAGAGCATGGGACTCAGAAAGTCCTTGGTCAGAGTGAACATTACTGAGCAGCAACTAAAAACATCGGTGTTATCAGCGCTGTTCCCAGACTGAAAGTCAAAACCACAGCATTGCACCAGCTACTAAGAAGCAGAAAAATGACTGCTGCTGCTGAACCCAGGACATCTTGCTTCTTCTTTCCTCAGTTTTTTATTGAGCCTGATTAGGGCAGGATTTATCCAAGCCTAGTGCAAGATAAATCTCAAGCCTGAGACTTAAAACTGCTTTTGATCAGTTTTATCAAATTATTTTTTCCCATCACCTTCATCTTCAGGATGATAAAACTGTTCAGGCCTAGGTCTACTAAGGTACTTATGTATAAACTAGGAACCTTACTAATTTTGTTTATCTGGGCAGAAGTGCTTGATGCGGTTAGTGTATAAAGTGGATGTAATTGTCTACTATACTTTTCTGTAAACAAGAGATGGATCAGGCTCTGTGTGTATGTGTACATGAGTGAGGACACCTGTATTTGGGGAGTGTAACCAGAGCATTGCTCAGTAAAGTGTAAATTACAGTTAATGTCATTTACTTAACTCTATTACAGAGGGAAGAGCCAGCTGTACAGTTTAACTCAGGTACTCTCACCCTGAGCAGAAAAGCCAAAAACAGCCCAGATCCCACTATTTATCCAGTTCTTGAGTGGAATGACATAAAATTTCAAGACGTGATTGGTGAAGGCAACTTTGGGCAAGTTCTGAAAGCACGCATTAAGAAGGATGGCTTACGCATGGACGCTGCAATTAAAAGGATGAAAGGTAGTAAAGGTTAAGGCTCTGAGACTAATGTTTGTTCCAAATGTTTCTCAAATGTCAAAAGAAATGCTCAGTAGCCCTCTTCTAAAGGCAAAATAAATATTCAAAGTTGCTAGTGAAATTCTATGATCTGTCACTAGGCCAGCACCAATGCTCTGGCAAAGACTGCACAGCCTTTTTGGTTTATATTTCTCTTTAAATGTTGGTATCATTAACTATTATGTATTTTTCAATTTATAAGTCAGTATGAACTTCATGTATGAGTTCACTTGCAGAGGGGGAGCCATTAAAAGATGCATGTAAGAGAGAGAGGAGTGGAGAGCTAGCCTCAGGGCACTGTGTTTGCTCATCTTGCTTTACCTTAGCTATTCAGAGACTACTGCGTCTATGCATCTATCCATGTATACACATATTATGAGGATCACTCATCTTCTTTGTACTCATTGGGCATGACTGCCACATTACAGAGAAAACTGCAATACACAGAATACTGCAAAAATGTACATATTTTCTTGAAATTTGCTAGATCATTATCTAGCCAAATTGGGAGACATCCTTAAGCATGATGATAATTTCAAAAAGAGACAGGGTCTGCATGCAGGCAGATATAAACAACAGCACACATATGGAAAGTTTTTTCACATGATCTGCTATGACATTTTACATTCTTAAGTAATAAGGGAAGTGACATGGTAGATTATAAAGCAGAAATAGGTAGAAATAGGTGGGAATAAAGATACTTTATTTCTCTGCAAATGGCTGCTACAGACATTAGGTTATCTCTTTTTTATCTTTGATTGGCAAATACTACTTTTTTCAATAAATATTCCTGTACCTTGGAGTTTTTTCTCTTCTTATCAGGCTGAAGCAGTAGAGCTCCAGACAGCCCAGAGTCCTCATAATCAACACCAATATGATCATAAACTCAGTTCAATGGAAAACATAAATTCATGTTTATTTGATTTTCAGAGTATGCCTCAAAAGATGATCACAGAGACTTTGCTGGAGAACTTGAAGTTCTTTGTAAACTTGGTCATCATCCTAACATCATAAATCTTTTGGGAGCATGTGAACATCGAGGTAAGATACTCCTAAATACATGTACTTAAAAAATTGTTTGAAAAAAGCCATAGTACATCTCATACAGTCCATAGAAACGTCAGTTCATAAGCAGGTCTTTCAGCACCATTTGCTAAAAAGCCAGATGAACTTGGGTTTTGATCTACAAGCCCACATTAATCTTTCAAAAATTGTCTTCATCAGTAGCTCTAAATTCTCCTTTGCACCTAAGAATTATGCTGCTTGATATTCCCCTTCCTGTTTTACATTATTTTTTCATTCAAGGTGGTGTGAGTGTCTTAATACTATTACTGACCATCTTTTATTTTGTGATCTGCTCACTATCTCAATGTTTCATTAGGATATCTTTATCTTGCTATTGAATATGCCCCCCATGGAAACTTACTGGACTTCCTTCGTAAAAGCAGAGTGCTAGAGACAGACCCAGCATTTGCTATTGCCAACAGTACTGCATCTACACTTTCCTCTCAGCAACTTCTGCATTTTGCAGCAGATGTTGCTAGAGGGATGGACTACTTGAGCCAGAAACAGGTCAGTCTTCTGCTCTCTACCCACTGAAAACACACCAGTTCATTTTTCAGGAACTATGCTTTTTAATGAAATCAAAATAAGGTTATAATCTTAGCTTCTACAGCACCCATTGGGTGAGTTTTATTTTGTTGTGTTCACTTAGCCCTACCAAATACTATGTCATAGGAATCAAGCAAAAGGCATTGAAACTTACAAACAACATGGTAACTAACTGCTTTCATCTTCAGATAAAGTTTTAAATGTTCTTAGTAGTGACATACCACGCTGTTTCGTTTGGGTTTTGTTCTTATTCTGGATACTTACAATTTTCAATATAGCACTCAAATAATATATATAAAGTTTATAGGTACTGTGGTGATTTTGTTTTGGGCTTTTTTTTATTATTATTATTTTAGTTTATACATCGAGATTTAGCAGCAAGAAATATCTTGGTTGGAGAAAATTATGTTGCAAAAATAGCTGACTTTGGCTTATCAAGAGGTCAAGAAGTTTATGTTAAGAAGACCATGGTAAGGATGAAAAGAAACTGATAAAGTCCATTCTCCTCATGTTTCATTTTCTCGTTTCTTGCTTTGTGTTTTCATATGAACAAAAATGCAAACTTACATGTACTACAGAGCTGATTATTTAAGTGTTACATATTAGCATGTATAAATATTTATATTGGATTTATTAATATATGTACATTACTAGCAAGTCAATTCTATACCATGTTTATAGTGCAATTGAAAATTATTTATATGAATACAATTTGTAGTGAAATCAACAATTTTGTAGCCAGTTATAAGATTTAATAAAAATCACAGAGTCACAGAATGGGTTAGATTGGATGGGACCTTAAAGATCATCCTGTTCCAATCCCCTGCCATGGGCAGGAACACCTTCCATTAGACCATGCTGCACCAAACCCCATCCGGCCTGGCCTTGGACACTGCCAGGGATGGGGCAGCCACAGCTTCTCTGGGCGGCCTGTGCCAGTGCCTCAGCAGTGTCACAGGGAAGACCTTTTTCCTAATACTAATCTAAATCTCCCCTCTGTCAGTTTAAAGCCATTCCCCCTTGCCCTGTCACTACAAGACCTTGTAAAAAGTCCCTCTCCAGATTTCTTGCAGGCTGCCCATGTAATACACATTTGACAAATGAAGAGAATATGTGCATGTGAGTGGATCTGTACAGCTATGTAAATAGTATTTTTATACCAGATTTTGTCCAACTGAGGCAAGTTAGTCTAATTCCATTAAATGAGGTAAAAGTTAGCAGCATGGTAACCAGAGGCATTTCAAGATCTGTGATCTGATAGAGCAGCTGCCTAGAGCTAATGCTTTGGAAGATTTGAAAGATGAAGATCTGTAAAAAGCGTCATGCAGACCAGGAATAATATCATGTGATTAGGGGAACAAGATTGGTTAGAGGCATCATAAGGAATTATTTCCATTTCCTTTTGGTGCAGGATAAATTTTCTATCAGCTTTAGTGTGAGCTGTCCCTTTGGGAAGTAAATAAACAACTTAAAGAAATAGTTTTATTTACTCGATAAAGCTTACTCACAATAATGTCAGTTTTTGTGACAGTAACACTCAGAACAATTGTTGGGGCATAAATTGCCATACTGCTATTCCAACCATCCACCAACAAATAAACTTTCATAAAATAATTTCCAGGGACGGCTTCCAGTGCGATGGATGGCAATTGAATCTTTGAATTACAGCGTTTACACCACAAACAGTGATGTGTAAGTATGTTTTTAAGTGGCCTTTTTTTAATAAAGAAGTATTTTTCAATAGCAAAGAAAGGTTGACAGCCAGGATGACATCCACTCTTAACTTGAAAATGTCCATAGCTATGTCAGCATGAGTGAGCAATGGAGTCAAAAGTAAAACCCACAAAAAAAAAGTGAATTTTATTCCATCATCAGTGTCTGGAACAAGCTCTCTGCTCACAAGGCAGCTGCATTTGAGCAGCTACTTTAGCTATATTTCTCATTTGAAATCTCTCTCCCTGGGAGACCCAGAGCAACTCAATATTTCCATCAGGAAATTGGAAGTGATATTTGGCAAAGCAATTTTGTAATGGCAGCATTTGCTGAGAGATAACAGTTTAGTAAAGGTCTGTGTTTGACGGACTCACTGTGAATTAATTTTGCTAAAGGCCTTGCTCCAGCTTACTGATTCTACGAATCCTATCATTATATAAAATCTAATACAAAAAATGAACAGAATGAATGGCACTTCTTTGTGTTCCCTCTATACTAGCAAAATTATCTACCATCTAAAAATATGAAATATTGCTGTATTCTTGGTGCACTCCATAATATCCCTCTGTTGCAGGTGGTCATATGGTGTTCTTTTATGGGAAATTGTTAGTTTAGGTGAGTACCTGAATTTTATACTACAGAAATAATCCAGTCTGAGCCAAGCCAGTTCCATTCATTCGGTCTGTTAAAAAAAAAAGAAAAAGAAAAATTGCTTTGCAACCTATTCAATTTTTTTCTGTTTCATTCTGCTAAATTTTCTTTAGCTTCAGGATGCTTGGATATGCAATTATCACATTTTCCATTCAGGTAACATTCTAAATAAGAAAACCATATTAACCATGTTTTCACTCCAAAACCTAGGTTGTATCTAAACATAAAATACAGCATATCACATGGCATATATGTCTCCAATATGTTTTGAATTTGATGGCTGGCTTTTCCTTAGCCTTCTTGAGTTTTAAATCAAGACTTCTGTTTTAATGACTTCTTGATGGTGGAGGAACAAACCTCTCCTGCAGGATTTTTGAATGTTAATCTTCAGAGTTCCTTCATCATGGATACTGATGAACAGGCTCAAACCATTCAAAATTACTGTTATATAGCCTTTACGTTTTGCACTGGAACGTGCCCCATGGTCTGCTGCCAAGAGATGCATAGGCTGAGGTGTATGTTATGAACTCTTGCTTTCTAATTTCTTCCTAGCTTTCCTTACTAAAGAATTTTGATAGATATGGATAGGAACTAACACCCTGCAGTGTGGAAAATCAAGATTTTAAGCAATCAGCATCTGCAAAAAGCTGGCAAAACCAGCTTGACAGTAATAGCTTCATGATTCCATACTGGATCTTGTTAATACCATGCTAATGAAGAAAAGACTGCCTATTACGATCAAGAGTATTGCAAAGCCAGCTCAAATACAATCAGATGCAGGCCCTCAGGCTTGTAGAGAAATTTAGACCAGTTCCACAGATGATAAAAGTTTATATTCACTTTTATTTTATTTTGTGCATTAAGCAGAATGGAAACATAAACAACAAAAATGTAGCTGCAAAATATTTCCTAGGATTGGATGTCAGTCTTTTTTTTTTTTTTCTTTCATTTCTGCTATGAAATTAACCCTTTTTTAATTAAAAACTCCTTGTGTTCATGACAATTGTTAAACTCTGCTTTAGGAGGAACACCATATTGTGGAATGACATGTGCAGAACTCTATGAAAAACTGCCTCAAGGGTACAGACTGGAAAAGCCTCTCAACTGTGATGATGAAGTGTAAGTAACCGCCTCACCAAAAAAAACCCCAGCAAAACAGTGACACAGGATCTGCTATAGGAAATATACGATGTCTACAAGAAACTAATAAACTAAATATTTTTTCCAGAAAAACAAAACCTACATTTTTCTTAAAAGCTTTCTTAAAGGGGTGCACAAGTGGAAATAATTACATAAGTCCTTTTATAACCACCATGCACTATTATTTGCCATAAGCCCTTTTCCACGCTCTTTGCTCCTGCCAGATATCTTGTTCTTTACACACGTCTGTCCAGTCTTTAGCTCAAAGAGAGCTTTTTAATTATTCCAGAGAAAAAGAAAATTCTATTCAGGCGGCAACGCTGTGCAAAATGTAACTCCAGCTATATATGAATCCATTTTCTTTCGAAAAATGGAATGTGCATCATCTTCTAATAAACATGAATTTGTAGCTTTTACTTATGTATCTAAACTATCAGATGTTGGTGTTTGATTTTTAAAGGTATGACTTAATGAGACAGTGCTGGAGAGAGAAACCATATGAAAGACCATCATTTGCTCAGATACTGGTGTCACTAAACAGGATGTTAGAAGAAAGGAAGGTAAGAATGAATCCCTAGAAAAGAATTAGGCAATGAATAATTTCAATATATTTTGTGATTCGTGAGGTAACACACCTTGCATCACACTCTTTCTATTTCCTTCCCAGACCTATGTGAACACTACCCTATATGAGAAGTTTACTTACGCAGGCATTGATTGCTCCGCTGAAGAAGCTGCTTAAGACAGGAGAAATCTTCATTCATCAATGACATATTGAAGAAAACCAAAACTCAATCTGCTGGAGCCCAAAATGTGATGTGCTGTGTAGAACTGTGTACAGCCCTAACAGTGTATAATACAGTGATACTGTTTTGCTACAGATATGTATGTGTATATCACACAGTAACCTCTGCCTCCACAGGCTGCAGAAGTGTATATACTGTTCAGAGCAGGAATAGACTGACAACATGAAATATGCCATTTCATATGGAGGGTTCTCTTTTTTTCCCTAGTCTGTAGATATAGTGTATACATAGATATTGTAATGCATTAGGTATTGCCTTATTAGATATTTTTTGATACTTTTGAAGAGCTACTGATAGTAAATGGGGATATTACTGCAGCATTTTGTGGACATTTCATTGTGATTCAAACAAAAATACTAAGCTCAACGTGACAATGGGAATTGCAAGCAGATATCAATCCAGTATGCTCATCAAGGATAATTAATTATTAAGACTCCTATTTGAATGTAGAAGTGAGCTAGTGGAAATAATCTGTTACAAGATTCTATTGACACTTGTAAGATAGAAGACATGCTGTGGTTCTTTCATTGTCCAGTTTAACGGTCAGTGTTCGCCTGAATGCAAAATAAGCATGCATTTGGAAGCGTTTAATGCTACTGAGGGGCAGCCATACAGCAATTATCATGAAGCACAGAACTGAGAAACATGCTACATATTGTAAAACATTTTTACAATTAGCCTGGTTATACATGGGGCTTATTCAATGCGTATTTAATAATTACACTGCATAATTATAAATTACTACCTATTACGTACAAGCAGGGCTTGCTTTTTTTGCTTATTTTACCCCTTATGCAGGCTGTATTCTGGTATGGCCTTTGAAAAATACTGTACTGAAATGCTTCAAAACAACGATATTTGGCCTGCCAGAAAGGTCTTCTAGTCCTTAGGATAGACAAATAAGAGTTAAGATCAGCCTGAGCTTCTGGTATCAAGCCTGAGCTTCCGGTATCAAGCCAACAGTGTAGTATCCTGTAGTCTTACCCTATTAAAACTTCACTTATCAGCTAACCTCATGCTTTGAACACATGTTCTCCCCACACCCCACCCCATAACTCACAAGCTCATAACAGACCACCAGACCACAGGGGCTCAGAGGATCAGGTCACCCCCGCAAGACTTGGAGGAAGATGCTAGAAAAAGAAAGAAAAGAAGGTTTCCCCTTCTAATACTCTGTGTGTGAGTATAACATTAGTTAGAAGGCAGGGATATAGCAGCAAGGATATAATGCTACTACAGAGTAACATTACTGGAATATGCCAGGCTGACTCAAATAGAAGCAGCAAGAGCCTTATTAAAAGGCAGTAAGTCAACAAACAAGGGTGCTGAGATCATTTGTGTGGTCCTGAGATAAGCAGAAATTGCAACATAAGAACAGGTGGCAGGTGTAAACCAGAATTTTACAAAGAGCACACAGATTCGCTGGACCAAGAAACAACTCTAAAATGGAAAAGAGAAACAAATTCCACCTTATTTTGCAGGAAAAAACTACTTGGCTGGGCTCTTTTGAAGCATGGGCATTGCATTTGGAAGTCCAGCCAGGTTCCTACAAGTCAGCGAGGTGAACAGGAGCAGATATCCAAGGGTGTTTTCTAGGAAGCCAGGCAAAACTAGTTAACAACTGTTAGAACTGCTCTGCTTTCTGTACAGAATTTTTCACATGTCCAAAACAGCTCATTGTCTCACACATTCCTAACAAGCAGACACAACTGACTATTCTGCTACTTGATGTGAACCCCTTCTTCTGTGGCAAACCTCTACCTGGACCAAAATGCCATGTAAAGAAAAAAAAACAATGTCATTCTTTTACCCAATAAGTCTTAGTATTGTCTGCATCTTAAGTGCTCAAGTCTCACTGTAAATTTAGCTGAAGAGCTTTTAAGTGCCTTTATAAATGTTCTTCATATTTTCATTTAACATTGTGGCACACATCAGATTTCTAAACAGCTGAAATGATTTTTTCTTTTTAAATTGCTTTTTTAAAAATACTGGGTTACAAAGCAGTAACCCAGATACACAGCTTTAGATGTATCTGTTCAGTCTATACACCAGAGAGCTATGGGTATTAGAAGCATTCACTAGCTCTGTCAAAGTCTCAGATAGACTAATTGCTTTTATACTCGCAATGTGCACTGGGTATCCCAGGTCCAAGTAGCTAGATTTTACTGCCTGTTGTCCAGTGCTGGAAAGCCTGATTTACGACAGTAGCTGGCATATGAAAGTCTTCAGCTTAAACATTAGCAGGTTTTACGTTCTGCCTTTCACAGCACATTACATTAATTCCCAAATTATCTCCTTCCCAAGTGTCTTGTTGGTTTCTGTGCTGTGAAGAGCATAGTGCCAGCAGTTTTCCATTATTTCAAACACCTCATGTCCTAACATGCTTCATACACCTCCATCTATTTACATCTGCTGATATCTATGCATGGCTGTAGAGTTATCATCAGATATTCTCCAGGTTGTCATTCAGTATTGCAGCATCAGTTTTCCCGTATTCTCTCACACACAGTTATCCAGCTCATACTCAGTACAAGTTTTTGTTTAGGAAAGAAAAGAATCTTTTCAGACAAGTGGAGTCGGCCATGCTTTGAGGAGCATGTGACACAGAAGGACAGGTAACTACTTATAATCAACTGTCATCTATAGTTTGAAAAGAAATGATCTGTCATGTGATCAGAGAAAATGGAGCCTCTGAGAAAGGCAGAAGGCCTCGACACAACTTCTCCCAAGCCTTCTTCTCACCATCCTCAACTTCCATTCAGCTCAACAGCTCTGATTGTTCAACAGCCTGAGTGCAGACAAAACTTAAACTCCTTAATATGTCCAAAACTCAAGAGCTACAGAACAACACAGTGTGCTTGGCAGGAAAGCTAAGAAAGGATCTGAGAACAGACATCAGTGGCTAGTGTAATGCAGGGTTAACTAGATACCATTGTGAGGGCAGAGGTAACAAAAACTCCAAATAAGCACCTTTATCTTCATTAGAATGGCTGCAAAGTAAGATATGAATATCCTTTGTGGTGTCTAAATTCAGATGATCCACTTAATGGTTGCAATTCTCCCACTCTTCAGTAATGGAAAAGTATACACACAACTGGTGTTAAACAATGGGAATATTTCATTCTTCTCTGTGGGCACATTTTGCCTGACACAACTTTAAGGCCAAACACAGGCCCTCTCCACTACCTAAAATATAATGGTCAGGCATTCCTGAAAGTAAAATACAAATTGTTGACTATTACATACTTCTCATCAAAACATATAAATACCTGGTGGAAGAAAGTAAGTCAGATGGAAGTAGCCTCTTTTCAACAGTACCCAGTGACAAGATGAGAAGCAATGAGCACAAACAGAAATTTAGGAAATTCCAGTGAGAGTGGTCAAGCCATGGAAGAGGTTTTGTAGAGTCTCCACCTTTAGAGATATTCAAAATCTGACGGCCACCACAAAGGACTAAGCTAGATGATCTCCCCAAATGCTTTCCAATCACAGCTATACAGTGGTTCTGTGAACTCTGCAAGACAGGGGAAGGAAAATGCAGAATGTAGAGACCCAGCTAAGCAGCATGAGCAATTAAATTACAAAGGCATAGCTCAGCCTTGGTCAAACACAGGTGTTCCCCCTTACTACTAATTCCCTCCCTGTGAGGGTAGACAACATTCCCTGCTCTAAACACACAATTTTGTGTTTCCTCAAGTCACATATTGATCACTCATTCCTATGTTCAAGGCAACTGGTTTGACACAGAGAAATGCTGATTAAAGAACAGTTGAAACAAAACAAGCCAAACTGTTCCAGTCTGTAATTCAAAGTCTTCAATCAAGTAAACCTAGTGTGGTGTTTCCTTATAATACTTCAGAACTCTTTCACATAATCACTTAATAGCACAACATGACACAGGTGGTGGCATTCTCACCATAGGAGCCAACACTTTTAGCATGTCCCTCAAAACAGTGGAGGTCCAATCAAACCACAACAGTCTCTCACATCTCCAAAACATAAGCTAAATTTCCAGCTCCTGGCAACTAAGTACCATGGAGCCACCTGCTCACCACCACACCCAGCCTGGTGCAATGGAAAGCATAATCAGGAAAAAACCAAAACAGTAAAGACCATTGGTTGAGATAAGAACAGTTCAGTAATTCAAATAAAGTACAATATAACACTAAAGGAAATAACAAGGACAGAAATATAGAACTAAGAGAGAAAAAACAAAGCAAAACAAACTCCCAACAATAAACAGCAGTGCTGCACAATACAATTGCTCACCACTTGCCAACTGATACCCAGCCTGACCTAAGCAGAGATCTAGCTCTTCCAGGTGCCTTCCCTCAGTTTATATACTCAGCATGATGTGCTGTGGTATGGAATACCTCTTTGACTAGTTTGGGTCTGGTGTCCTGTCTCTGTTTCCTGCTGGCTTCTTGTGCCTTCCCTCACTGACAGAGCATGAGACTGAAAAGTCCCTGATCAGGGTAGAGTGCTATCGAGCAACAGCTACCATGGTTCTCAAACTGAAACCAAAACTCAGCACTGCATCAAATAAATCTTCCTTGTGAGGGTGGTGAGGCACTGGTATAGGTTGGCCAGAGAAGCTGAGGCTGCACCCCATCCCTGTCAGTGTTCAAGGCCGGGTTGGATGGGGCTTAGGTAACATGGTCTAGTGGAAGGTTGGGTTGGAACTAGATGAGATAATAAGGTCAATTCTATGATTCTATCCTAGCCAAAACTACAACACTAACTCTATATCATTGATATATGTGGGCAAGAGAAAAGTATGCTTACGGCACCCAGCATCAGAGAGATGACAGCGATATGACTCAGAGCTAAGTCACTGTTCTAATTATTAACTGCTCTTATATTCACACCAGGTTTTCAGTTCTGCTGAAATTTCATTACTTTCAGCATCAAAAGACTGTTTATTTTGAAATAATTATAAAAAAGTTAGTATCTAAAATTATTTTACTTATTGTGCACAGTATTATGTGTATTTGGTTTTAATAATTCAATAATTCAGTAACATCAAGAAGTTACAAAGGAGACAAGTCAGATGTTTCTGGTTCCTTAGAGGGCCTCAGAGGTACCAACTTGCTGGATTACTACCATAGGTTTCTCTGGAGAATAGGTCCTACAGAGTAGACATTTGTATGTTTTCTTAGTTTTACTCAAAGCAAAATAAAGGCAATCGTCATCACTAAAAAGACCTACATTCAAACCTAGGGTGATCATGAGTAAGGAAAGAAAGCAAGTCTGTAAAGAACATGTCAAAGCCCCTTCTCAAAGCTGTAGCAGAGCCTCTATGCAGGACTGTTCTGTTAATACAGGAAGAAGTATTCTAACAACAGCTATTGCCAGTCAGCATCTCACAGAACAGGATATGGCCCCCAGGTTCTTTAATGCTCAAGAAGAAGCTACAGTGATTTTTAACCTTCAAAACAGATTTCATCGCACAGTATAATCATTCTTCAGGGTACATCTGAGAACTCTGAAATTTTTACGCTACTGAGTTACACATACAGAATCCACAGTCAGGACCATTTTTTCCTTACCACTTTCAGCTATTTTTGGCTAATCAGTGCAAGTACAACTTCAGCTGAGAGCTAGCGTTGTACAAAAAATGTGGTCCATTCTTATGTTTCCTCCACAGAAAGATAAGTGGAAATCTTCCTCTCTGAAAGTAGCAGATGCTGACTCCTGTCTTACGCAGGAGACAGGTGATTATATCTCAAAGTATAGCCCAGTGAAGGTATTTACTTCTTGAAATACAAAGGTTCCCAGAAAGTAGGGTAAAGTCAGCAAAACTTACTGCTTTTACAGTTGAAAAGCTCCATCCAGGCTCAACGTGTTTAAAAGAGAACAGCTGATTCTGCTCCAGAAGAGGTCACATTTCTAGCTTTATACCTTTTTGTGTCTGTTAGTACATTAAACATGACTAAGTTTGTTTTCTCTCTCTCTCTGAAAACAGATGGATAAATAGAGAGAAGCAGGAAGTGAATGAGGAAAAGGATACAACCTCAAGCTTTAATCACTGCAGAAACTTCATTTTTATTTCACAGAGGCTGAAGAAGGTGAAATCAAAAAGTTATATCCACAACTTGAAACAACAGTACTTTCACTTACTGCAAATGATAGTTTCCAGCTACACAGAGTTGTAAGAACGATTACAGAAATACTTTTGACAAAAAAACCCAAAAAAAACCACCCAAAACCCAAGCCTGTTTAACACCAGAATTTACTCTGTGCATCTTGCTTTCACATATTTTCTGCATTTGTGTTTTCTCCTTCCTGCACACCTTAAGCATCAGAAGTACAGTCAGGTTTTTACATTAGATTTTCACCTTTTTACATCAGAAAAATAATTGGTACCAAAGCATTACAGAGCAGCAAGCCAAGCTGAGGTTGACATTTTTCCATCCACATCTTATTCCTCCAGAGCCGTAATAATCACTGTTTTCTCTTTCTATTATCCTCTCTGACCTTCCAAAGGATTAGTTCCATACAAGCCATTGCATTTTCCCTGGAATTATAACCAGCTAGAAAAGAACAAAAAAAAAATTGTTTTGTGCTAGATTATTTATTTCTTTATAGAAGAACCGTAGCTTTGCTTATTAAGGTGAGCAACTGTTGAACATACTAAAACAATCATTGGTATTTGACAGGTTTTGGTGCAACTTCCTGTTACCAGGATTCAAGGCAATAATCACATGCTTCTAGCAATCCAGCACAGTCCAGCTATGTTCAGTTTATCACAACATCCTCCAGCTCCAATATCTAATGGAGCCTAGATTACCAACCTAGAGTTACTACCCAGAGTAACCTCCACTGTCCAACATAATTGCCTTTGGAAAACCAGCTTCCTCAAGTCATGTACTTTCAAATCAGGAGTTGAAAGAGTAACATATGACAAGATGACTTTGCAACTAGATGGTAAATTTCTACCTTTGTTAAAGACAATCTAGTTGTCCTGATCTACTGAAATCCACCACAAAATCTGAACAGAACAAAGGATTTAAATTATATATGCTTAAAACAACAACTTAATAAAGTTAACAACTCACAAGTTTATGAATTTTATGCTATTCCCATAACTTAGTAACTATAATAACAGGAATTACAGTCTAAAGGTTTTAACGCATTCTGAATGGGGAAAAAAAGTGGTAGTAATCCAAACAAGAAATGTACACAATCCTCTCATTAGTTGGCACTTACTAGGCATCAGAATGCTCTCTCTAAAATTAAAACAATACAAGAAAAAGCTGGCTGCCAGGTTAATGGTAATTAGCTACTGAAAGTTCCGAGTATTCACTGCTGAAAGCCAAAGCTGCATGTTGAGATTTCCCTGCAACTTTAGGAAAGGTGGACAACAGACCTACTATATTCAGCCATCATCTTCATAAGCAAAAGTCTGACATAGTGTCAAATTTTCACATGGACTAATTTGAATGCATGCCTCATTAATGCCTATACAAACTGATGAAGGCAAATCTAAATCCTGCATGGTTTAGATTTTATTCATCATTTAGAATATAAAAGTTTTAACAAAGGTACTGATCATATCAGATAAACAAGTTTGGGATAGCATGTGGTTATTCAGAAACCAGAACAGTTGTGGAAGAAAAGAAATGACAGCATACAGATGCTCCATCCTTGGCAGTGTTCAAGGCCAGGTTGTACATAGCCTTGGGCCAAACAGTCTAGTGTGAGACATCCCTGCCCATGGCAGGGGGGTTGGAATTGGATGATCTTAAGGTCTTTTCCAACCTAGCTATTCAATGATTCTATAGAGATCAGCATTTTCATTTGAAAGTGGCAAATCCCCTCCCCCTTCTACATTTCTGAGCTAGGGGCTCAAAAAGAAAAAGGTACTGCTTCTTTGAACTACAGCACTGAATTACTGTGCAGATTCCATATCTAAGGATTCCACAACCGCTTTGGGCAGGGGAGAAAAATTTCAAAATAATAAGTTAACAATGAATAATAAAAAATAAATAATTCTTAGATTTAATTGAGGTGTTTAATTCCCCAGAGAAGCAGAGGACTTAAGTGCTATCACATGAGATGACTCTAAAGTACAAGCACAAGCTTCTAGCTTTCTCTGGTAAAACTGACATGCCAGTGATTTGAAATCATTTTTCACATGCAGCAGCCTAGACTCGAAACAAAGATTTTCAGACATTGAGACATGTCACTGCAATTCAGGTATCTTCTGGATTAAAGCAGTGCCGTCAGAGCAAGCTAAATCACCAGAGACCTACTGCTTTCTGACAGCAAAGGGTGTTTCATTCTAATAATCCTTAGTTTACAAAGAAAGCAAATCCAGACTTGAAATTTACAACATCTAATACAAAACTAATACAAGCTAAGCAGCACAAAGTGAGTAAAGTAGCAGCACAAAGTAAGTAAAGTAGCAGCACAAACCGATAAAAACATAAGAAGTGGAAGTCATGAGTCAGGATTTTTTAGGCTTGGAGGTTTTTTTTCCCTAGACATGACAGCTACATAGTGCTATAGTTTAAGCTTGGATTTTAAGCTCAGTGGTGATCAACAAAGAATGATTAAATTCAAATTTAACCAGAAAAGTCTGCTAAAGGCAGAAATTCTACTATTTGAGATAGCCATCTTATAGTCTGTAGAAATAAAGAAATAACTTTTGACATTCTTACCCTCACCAGAGAGGTGTGCATCAGCCTGCAAAAGCAAAGGAAGTCAGGGGATATAAGCTTTGATAGGCAGATCCAGCTACTCCCCTGGGTCAAACGCCATCAAGTTTCACTCAGTGTGACCATTTATGTATTCCCCCTGGGCACTGGAGGTATGTTAGCAGAATAGAATATTATTTATTGTCTGGAAGGCTTCACTGATAAAAGCAAATATGAATCTGCTAGTTTATTTGAACAAATTTGATATCTAAAATCAGGTTAAAAAATCCTTTAGAATGGCATGGTTAATGCGAAATATATTTGTCAAATGCAATGCTTAGAAAGTATTATATGCTTGCTGTGGAACCGATCTATTGATTTGTCTTTGAGGGCCAACAAGGAAACTTATTTTAATTTTACTACTGAAAATCCCATTTGAAGAGCTCCTGTATCAGTCTGGATAAGCAAGTGAATCCTGACATAGACGTTAGACTCATCACACTACCTTCAGAATTGTAAGAATGTCCCTTTGCAAGTGAAAGGGACTCGAACACTTTTATATAACCCTTTGACAAGCCATCTGCACTGGGGGGAGAATGAGCAAGAAGCTATATGCTACTCAGTTGCCATCCAGGGTTAAATCACACCACCAACCATCTTATCATTCAGGTGTATCCTCTGCTTTTACTACACTATTGAACTAAAGATATCCAAGACAAAGCTTTAAATGACAGCAAGTGTATTATTATCTTTTCAGTTTTCTGGGTAATTCCTGTCACCCATTTCATGAGGCAATATATTGATTGTTTAATAAGAACCCAAGCTCTTACCATCATCTTGATGAATTCTCCTGAGGTAATCAGCTGTCAGATCTCTAAGTGTTCTTTTGTGAGGCAAACCCAGTGGATGAGCAAACACTATTGATGTGTCCACCACCATGTCATGAATTAGCTGAAAAAGGGCAGAAGCCAAGTGATGATTACACATCCAGTTACAGTCTTGCATGTCCTTTATTTATTGAAAAAGGATAAAATCCCATCTAGTATCTAAAGTACTTTCTTTTCTCAATAATACGCCCAAACTAACTCTTGAGCCCCAAATACATCATCTATCCCGTACATCACTTTCTCTTAGAGAATGGAAAGTCGCGGAGCAAAAAGCTGTGGAAAAAATTATCCTTTGCAGTGATTTCTGTACAATGCATTGACATTTATTCACCAGTTGTATATGTACGCGGAACATGATTCATTCTGGTTTTAGACAGCCACTACGATACTGTGAAATCTCACTTGCATTTGCCTTCAGATATTACTAGCAGGGAAGCCTATCAAGGCTAAATTCTAATTCCTTCATTAGTAATATTAGAGAATGGTTGAAGTTGAAAGAGACCTTTGCAAGTCATCTTGTCCAAACCACCTCTCAAGCAGGACATCCCAGAGCCTGTTGCCCAGCAACATGTCCAGATAGCTTTTGGGCATCTCCAAAGAAGAGGACTCCACAACATCTCTGGATAACCTGTGTCAGTGCTTGGTCACCCTCATAGTGAAAAACTGTTCCCATGTTCAGAGGGAACCTCCTGTATTTGAGTCTGTTGCAGCTGCCTTCGGTGCTGGCACTGAGCACCACTGAAAAAAACTTGGCTTAGTGTTGTTCACGTCATTAGAATCATAGAATAGTTAGGGTTGGAAAGGACCTCAAGATTATCTAGTTTCAACCCCTTCCCACAGGCAGGGACATCTCAAAGTAGACCATGTCACCCAAGGCTCTGTCCAACCTGGCCTTGAACACTGGCAGGGATGGAGTATTTACCACTTTTTTGGGCAGCCTGTTCCAGTGCCTCACCATAAGAGCCTTCTTGAGCAGATGGTTATGTTTCTCATAGAATACTGCTGGCTTTGATATTTAAAAGCATAATCCACACATTTCTGGCACCTAAGGTAATTACTTGACAGACAGCATAATTGTTTACAGCAGTTCTAAGAGAACACCTTGGTGTTACTTGAATTGCCACTGCCTTTTATGCATTGGGTGGCATGAGTTCAGCAAGATCAGAAAACATACAATTCTAGGTTTCTGTGAACCCAGAAATAAAGACAATATTATTCAGTAGTGACATATAGTTCCATAATTAGAAGCACAATACAGCAAAGTAGGAAGCCAAAATGTGATCTTTATCTAGTGTATTTTTATATACATCTTTTCCTGACATGAAATACTTTTAATACACCTATCATTTAACAATCAAGTACATTCAATTCTTTTTTTCATACCTGTTGATCTACTGAAATGCAACATTCTTTTTAATTTTTTAAATATATTAGAACACAGCAAAAACAAGTAGTCATCTCCTAAAGCTGGCTTCAAAACTGGCTACTTTACCTTGAGAACAAATAAGTCATTTTCCAAGTTGTGTCCAATTAAAATTGTATCCACACTGAACAGGTTTAGCAGTACTGCCTGTACAGCCCGAAGAGTTGTTGTGGTGTTTTTCAGATCATTCTCCTTTACTCCAGAGAGCCTAAAGAGAGATTAAAAGAGTTTCCTTAACAGAAATATTAAGAAATACCTAAAATTAGGTTGGCAGTGGTCATTTCCCCAGCATCTAAAGTTAACTCTAACCACCTTTAACAAAAAAAAAAATTACACTGTATTGAAGTCAATGTAAGACATTTTTTCATTCTCTTCCTTTTCACCTAGGTAGTATAAGATAAACTAAGGTAGGTGATATTAACTTAGCACTACCACTACAAGGGACTAAGCATGTTTAAGCATGTACCAAAAGACAGGGCTCTGAGCAAGCAAATACTGGTGTTGAAATAGGAATACAATACGTTGATTCTCCTCCAAATTTCTTTACAGTGAGGCTCAAAACCTGTGTTTCTTCACAGAGCTGTTGCAGGACTTCAGAGAACTAACAGGAATCAAAACCAGGTCTTTCAGGTCTCAATGACAAAACTCAATAGGAAGAGCAAATACATGAGATCTACAGTAAGTACAGGCAAATCTTATTAAGCTGTACAGTCTGATGACCTCAATGCATAGCTTGTGACTATATTGCTTTTTTGTGAAACAACACAGACAAAATTTGCCTTTGCTTCTGTCACCTTAAGGAATTGAGAAAGTTCTGGGAGGTATAACTTTTTCCTTTTTTTCTTGAATTGGAAAAAAGGTCTTTTAATGTGGGGAAAAAAATAAAAAAATAAATGGAGCTAGGCAAAGAGAATAATCCTTCTTAATTGAGCCTGTAAGAACAAAAGCCTCATTGCTGATTGAAGGTCTTTGATTATGTTACTAGAAATAGACATTTGAGAGAAGTATGTTTCTTCTTATATAGTTATTTGCTAACTTATTAAGTCTAATCCTGAAGCATTATAGAGTAAATAGCATACCTTATATCGTAGTCCACAACTTCACCGTCCGGTTTGACAAATGCATCATAGACAACCTGTAGTTTAGGATCAACCACTGTGACTCTAGTTAGTTCCAAGCCATGGGTTGTGTAACACTGAAGAAAAAAGTACATTTAATGAGCATTTACACAGCAATGTTTCCTTACATTATGTAAGTTGTTCATAAAGCACAACAGGCTACCAAGTCAACAGGTCCAAATAATTTTGCCCGCTGAATACTAAACAGTAAAGGTCAGTCTTGTAGGATGACTAGTCACACAAAAGGTCTAGTCAGAGTTTTGCAGACCTTAGAGACTTCAGTGCCAAACTACTACACCTAGGAAATTGCTTCATAAAACAGCAATATAAATTTCTATTAACTGAACCAAAGTTTTTAGGTTGCTCATACCATCTCGCAGTTCAAAGCGTATACATCATGGGTTCCATCAAGAGGCGGTGATTTAATTAATGTCTTCATGAAGCCTTCCAAGTTCTCCTTTCTCCCATCATGAACATGAAGCTGCAAAGTTCCCATTGGTATTTAAGTGCAAGTTTACTAGATATACCTTACACAAATTGCCAGAAAATTCATTTCTCATAACAGACTCAGAAGCATATACATAATACTTCTTGCCAGTATTTGCCACATAATTTAGTGAACACTAATAAATAAACCTAAAAGGCTTGTACCAAGTCATTAACACTGTCCCATAACTTTCTATAAAGCCAAAAGAACAGACAGTGAGATACTGCTTTATATAAATCTTCTCAGAACATTATTCCTACCTTTGCAGTCTGACATCCAGGAGACCCAACTACTCTCTCACAACAGCTATAACGTTTTTCCACACCACCGGGTACTGACAAAGAGAAAAGTTGGTAATTGAGCAATAATAGCAGCAACTACTAATGGCAAAAACAAATCAGTATCCTCACTTGGCCTCTCAAATTTCCTTCCCATTTTCTTCTGAAACAGCACTGTGGAAAACAGCAAGTGCCACCTATGCCGAGATGACAAACTCTACATTGTTCCTCTCAAGATAAGGTTTTCATAAAAAAAAAATATCAATTAATAGGAAAGAGAAAGTTGCACTATGTTCTAGAAGGTTCTCCATGAGAGGAATATTTAATACAGATTCTGAATATTTAAGATATCTCTTAGAATATATGACAAGGCTCTCTCAGAAGTCAATGCAAGGCTACCTTCTTCCCACACAGTTTTATTAATAACAGCTTTCCTAAAGTTAAGGCATATTCAGAGAAAACAGGCTTTACTAATTAGGCACATTCCCAGAAGAACAGCAGAATTTATCTCAGCTGAACCTTGTGGGGAAAAAAGTTTTTCTTTGATCTTGTTCAGCTTTGACATGAGATGTTATAACATTTAACAGCTTCCATAAAGATTGAATGCCAAGGATACCTACCTCTTTGTTTCAATACTCCACCAGAATGATAGTTGCATTCCTCTTTACGTTGATGCATTCCAGAAGAAGTAACAGCATATACTTCACCACACCTACAGCAGACCCTTTTGAAAGCTAAAACCACCCCAACAAACAAAAAAAACCCAACAATAAGCAGAGTGAATTTCCTAGCTGGCTTGCCATGAAGTTAAAAAATACTGAATTGAAGTATAAAAGAAGTTACATAAACAGCACATAAAAAAACCAGAATATCAATACACAAGAAGCCTCTCAAGATTAGCCATGTATCAAAAACAAGTTCCTCTATAGCACAATAAGAAATTCAAGTTTACCTACAACTTTACTTACTCTGTTGGAACAAAAATTTAAAAAAGACCTGTGAAGACTCATGGTTTTGCTTTGAAAACTTGTGAATTCACGTGCAGTCTAGACACTAAACATGGAACACTGCCCTAATGTATAATTTTATATCCACGTATTTTACTGCCCTGTGAACAAGTGGCTGAAACTCAATTTTGTTGCAGTCTACTAGGCACTTACCATTACATCCAGCATTTTTTACATGATTAAGAATAGCACTACCATTTTTTCTAGGATGTTGTTGAGGGAAGTTATTTTCTTTCAACTGTTCCTTAGTCAGAAGATAATTTTTTAAGAGTTCATATACAGCACCACCTGTAAATGCTAAAAAAAAAAAAAAGGAAAAAACCAAAACCAAAACATAAACAAACCTAAAGCTTAAGCACTATTAAACCAATTGTAAGTAGCACTTAAACACACTAGTACTTCCAAAACAAAACAAAAGCAAAATTACAAGTTGTGCACTATAGTTTACATGCAAAATGTATATGCTTGTATCTCAGAGCAATTAGAAGTGCCTATATAGGCATAATGATTCGCTAGCAATCCCAGAAAGGGTAGATATGCAATTCTAAAAAACATGGTCTTCCTAAACAAAAGTTCCAATGTTTTCCACCTAGGAAAGAGTTTTCAGTTATAAACAGGGAATTGTGTTGGAAACCCTTGCAGGGGCAAATAGATAAAGGTTGACCAAACCCAGAGCAATATTTTCATGCTGAAATGAGCCCATTTATAGGCTGCAGTGGAGAAATGGCATCTTCCTTCTCTTTTCTTTACCTTTCTCTTCCTCTGAAAGTAGGGATCCAGTGTTACTGGAACATTTGCTGTCATTAAGTTGCCCTGAATGCAGGAAAACATGCTTTTAGTATTTCTTCCCAATTTCAGATTTCCTGTTAATATCCTAAGCAAATATTTATAAACCAAGCTGCCAATTTATTTCAGTGATATATTTCTATAAAAGGATTTAAATGCACAAAAATATCTTTAGTAAACTAAATAATGATTTTCAGACATCTTTCTGCTGTTCTAATTTCTACGCTTATAGCCCATTAAAAAAAAATAAATCTTAATTGAAAGCAAAACTACCAAGACCTCTTAGCCTTTTGAGAGTCTTCACAGCAAGATTCAGGTACATCTTTCTATTGCCACAGCGATCGTAAATAGATTGTTCTTCTATCAGGGCCTACATTAAAAATAAAAAAATTAAAAAAAATTTAAAAATAATAGACATCTAGTGAGCACTCTATGTTGTACAAAAAGCACTGCCATTTAGGATCTGAGACTGTGAACCTGGAGGTAGTTAGACCAGCAAGTAGTGCCCAAAATCTGAAGTGCAACAGGAGACACAAAGTCAGAATGATTTAAAGTCCTGCTCAGAGAGGGAGACACTATGGTGAAAGGCACTGCTACCAAATAGGATCTACAGAGTATTTTACAAACCCACCTGAATATTAGAGCTCTGTTTGATGTAGCAAAGATGCTGAGTACTATCACTGCATATACCAGACGTATTTTAAGTAGGAGTAAAAGACAAAGTCTTGAATCTATATAATTCAATTATGAGACCATTATTGGAATCTAATTAATCACAGGGATTAAGGATGTGAACTTTTTGGTCTATAAATACCCTCATAGCAAAAGAAAAAAAAAGAAAAGAAAAAATCTGATTGCAGAATTCTGTCTATCAGATGTAAAACATGTATGATCCATCGGGTGAAAGCTAAAGCTACCGAGGTTCAAGTTAGAAAGAAAATCCACTTTTTTTCCACAGCCAGGATAATGAACTATTAGAACAAGTTTTCTGGGCATGTGGCAGTTAAAAAGACAAATTCATCAGTTGGGGAAAATCAGTGCTTCAACTCAATATAAATCTAATCCCTGGGAAGATTTAAGCACTCTTAGGGTAACCATTTCTACTGGTAAACACTCCCTGGCTAGACAGCCTTTTTTGATCCTGCTTCAAAGGAGGCATTGTTTTGAGGTCAAGAAAGGTCTCCTTAATTTTCTTTCTGTAAAGTTGCAAGGAACAGAAATGAGGAAGGTCCAGCACCTTTTAACGAGGAAGAAATATGCTCAAAATAAGGAGTACACGCGTTAATCTTCTGAGGAAGAAAAATTCTTCTTCCTTGGTTTTATTTTACTGTTAACACTACCTGGGTAGCTAACAACAAGTAAAGCTTATTTCAGGCATAAACAGTGCCTTCTAACAATCACTACAGCGTGTACAATTCACAAGTTACATCCTTGAAGCAAAGGAAGGGAAGGGTGAAAACAGATGAAGAGAAAACACATGAACCTGGGAATTATTACAGAAGGAAATTCTTCACTATGAGGGTGGTGAGGCACTGGAACAGATTGCACAGAGAAGTTGTGGCTGCCTCGTCCTTGGAAGTGTTCAAGGCCAGGCTGGACGGGGCTTTGAGCAACCTGATATAGCGAAGGTGTCCCTGCCCATGGCAGAGGTGTTGGAACTAAATAGTCTTCAAAGGCCCTTCCAACCCAAACCATTCTATGATTCTATGAAGTTAAAGGGAAGGTAAAGGAAACATTACTTTGTGAGAATGAAAATCAGGCATACCAAGATGTGCTACATAATACAGAGAACACAGTAACAGCAGAGTAGTATCATGTGATGTTTTCTGAGATTCCATTCAAAGTACAATTAAAAACACCCACAGAGTCTTATCAGCCTACCTCCATAAATTCTTTTGACTTCCAGCTTGCAAGAAATTTACATCACCTAAAGGTTAAGCCTGGGATATTTGTGCTTGTCAGACAATATCAGCTGGGAGTAGTACTTGGTGTGGTATAAACAGAAAATACAAGATCAAAGGCTCAAAATGGTTCACACATGTTTTCTCTTTGTTCTGAATAAATCTCAAAGCCATTATTACATTCCAGGAAGCTTCCAGTATTTATAAGATTTTTATTTTGCAGTAGCAAAATAAAAGTTTTTCTTTTTTAATACCAAAATGGCATGTCTTATTGGAAGTTAATTCACAGTGGTAAAGACAAATACTTTTACTTGGAGGAAAGTGGTTGATAACAGTGGCAAGTGTAAGACTAAGTGCATTTTAACTTCTGCTTACTGAAATATTTTACTTTAAAAAAACTAACCAAATAAAAGGAGCCCCACACATTGTGCAAGATAAAACTGTTGACTTAATTGAGTTGAAGATTTGCAAAGAAAGAACTATAAACCATAACAAACCTTGTTAATAGCCTCTTTCACTGTGCTACATGTTTTGGCACATTCTGTAAGAAAGCAAGTGAAATATCGCTGTCTTGTCTCTTGCGGTACTTTGCATCCTGATTCTGGAATGGAAGGCTTTTTCCTAGTAAAAACCTTAAAAAAACAAACCAAATCAAAATCTTATGGTAATGTGGTCAATATGTAACAAATAAACCAAAAAGTAAAACAAATTCAGACAAATTCTTTGTCCATTCTCAGAGGAAAAATCCTAAGTAAAAATCAAACACTGTTGAATAGCTATTCAGAAAACTGGAGTTGCACAATACAGGGAGCCAAGAACTACTATCAGAAATAGTAGCTGTAGAGATTTTCCCTACTTGAACTAAACAAATCAGTCTTCTCCTCAAGGTTATGGCAGATACTAAAACTATTTAATTTCTCTTTTTTCCTTAGAGAAAGTTCAGTTGTTCAGCAAGGACTAGCAATTCAGTTATGACTTAAGTCATGCTCTCAATCTCTCCTTTATTTAAGACAGTACTTCACTCAGAGCATAAACTAAAGACCCAATAAACCAGACTGGGAAAATAATTATTTTTAGGAATCTATAGCCTTTGTTAGACAATGCAATGTAGAGTTTTTGCCTATCACATTTTGCTTATTTTAAAATAACACAGAATTCATCATAGAAAATCATCACACTCAACAATTTGCCTCACATTAGGTTAACTACAGTACTGTCACACCCAAAAAAGTCCACAAAGTTACAAAAATGCATTGCGTATCAAACATGGTAATTTGAGTCATAAGTCTATATCACATTTATTTGCTAAGAAAGATCCTTTAAGAGCAGCATTTAAATGTGTGCTATTACCAAGGAGAAGGGGTTTTGATACAAGGAACAAACACAGCATTAGTATCACAGCTTAGTCTCATTGTTATTGGGGCATGAAGTATTCTATTTAGGAAACCAGGTACATACGGGAGAATGGAGGCTTGCTCGCTGAATTCCTGCATTATGATACTGATGCCAAGAAGATACCTTGAAAAGCACCATTTCATTTTTGTTAGGTACCTAATATGCACATATACAAAACCCAGAGTTAATATTCAGGTAGTTACAAATCACAGCAAGATGGTGTTAAAGTTAACACACTGCTTAAAATGGAATTTTGCTATCAGATTCAGCATGCTGTTCCTGAAAGGAAAATGCTGAGCTGAAACCTTAGCTTAGGGGTGGTGGAGGTGGGCTTAAGGAATTATGCCGTCTATTAACATTGCCACCTAACGCACTGTAAAAACAGAAAAAGTGAAGGACACACACAAGTGCTGTATCTCAAACAGCATGGTAGATACCTCCACTCCAAACTGACTTTTCAGTTCTCAGTAGTGTTAGCTGCTTTTCCCAGCAGCTTGTTTTACCTGCATCTGGAACCAGCTCTAAGTACTACTTGGTACAGTTTTTAACAGAAGAGTTGATGAGACATTTGCTCCAATTTCAGAATATTTTTTCAATAAGATTACAAAACTCTGTCAACCTCAAGTTCAACACATATTATGCTGATCCTCAGTTTATTATAAGATTATAACTCACATCAGCTTTTGCCATGTGTGCAATTCTTCTCTTTTGCCCAGGAGCATTTACTTTGGTTTCTAACAAATTGAGATCTATGTTTCTTCCATGGGCCTATTAAAAACAAGAATAGACTATTTAGACCAAATCTTATGAAGCTCTAAACTTCAGCAATATTCTCATGACCCATTCACTCCAATGTTTCAGGATATACAGTCAAAAACTCACCAGGAAAAATTACAATTCCAACAACATTAGACAGTTATTTTACATTCAGAACACAGTACTTCAAACCTGAGGCAGTGGTACCCAATGTAGCTACATTTGTCAATAAGAACAGGAGACTACTGAATACTCAACTGCCTCTAAAGCTTTGCTTATTACAGAAAAAGTAGTAGAAACCCATTTAGGAGGGAACTATTCAGAGCAATTTTCTGCTTCAGGAAGCAGAGA
Organism: Psittacus erithacus; assembly: GCA_009867235.2. Lineage (NCBI taxonomy): Eukaryota > Metazoa > Chordata > Aves > Psittaciformes > Psittacidae > Psittacus > Psittacus erithacus. Next base: position 75,322 of record WYDI02003785.1, read on the forward strand.
TCATCCATTGTTGAACTAGAGAATCATTAAGTGTTCCTTATGATTCTGTCTACTGGTCATGAAGTTTCAACTATTTAACCATTACTAACACACATTTTTGGAAAAAGTACTTGAGCTTGACTAGATATCACATCCTGGCCTAATATGTTCAGAAAAAATACCCCAACCACCAAAAGGGAAACAAAATACCTCCTTATCATAGGTCTTCTTTTGTGCTTCTCTTTCAAACTCATCAAAAATTCTTCGACACTCCTCTAAAGGATCATCTGGTTCGGAGAGCCCTGTGTCCTCCCCACTGGTTTCTGCTTCCTCAGTGGATGAACCCAGCCCACTTTCTTTCTTATTTAAGTAATAAGTTGAATACGAGTATGTATCTTTTGTGCTATCATTACCCCCACTTTCTTCTATAATCTGTCTTTTCTCTGTATTTATAATTTCCTTATGAGGTCTTCCAATTGCAGTTCCATCTTTCGATGAGTGATCAGTACACAAGGGAGACTCTGTTAGTCTTCTGCTCTTCACACAGACTTCATTAGTAGTACTCTCCTGAAATGCTTTGACCAATATGTTAGTTTTTGCATTTCCTTGCTTCAGAATTCCCTTCCTCATGCCTGCCTCAGTAGAAGCAGCTGAAGACATATGTTTGTCCTCAGTGTGAGTAAGGGCATCTCTTTCCCACAAAACCTTCAATATACCAGTGTTTACATCAGGCAAACAAGTCTTGCTTGCTTTTGCAGAAACACTGCCTAGTTTTCCAAGCTCATTTAAACTTTTGCTGTTTTTCCGCAAAATAATTTCCTCAGATTTCTCTTCTCTGCTCTCAAGAACATCTGCTATAGCATCATCATGTAGTTTTCCTGCACATATTACAGCAGCCACTTCTTTGTCCCTGTTAGCACTTCTACAGTTCTTTCTTATTCTTGGCTTTTTATTAGGAACTTCTGGTGGCAGATCAATGACAAGTCTACTTTCACCATCAGAGTCTGAAAGTTCAGTTTCAGGTTTCACTGGGAAAGAGTTTCTTGGCATCTTTGTGATTGCACATCCACTCTTAAATGGAAGCATCTTTGAGTTCCCACCCCAATTTCCACATGTTGGAATGGTTGGGTTAAACTGCTGTTTAGCATTTTCATCCTCATTTGTTTCAGAAGAAAGACCTGCAAAATCATTTTGAAGATGATTATATTAAATAACAGCTGCTAGAGAACTATAATCAACAATGTCTTTCTAACTAAAAGCCAACAACCATCATTTGTATATATGGAAACTGAAACCATGTGACATGCATGTGCTAAAATGCACAATTGTTTCCTTAGGAAAAAGTGTCTTTCTGCAAGATAATTTTCCAGGGGTAAATTGTTTGTAGTCATTTAATCAGGAATACTGTACTGTGAGAACTCCTTCTGTTCCTTGACTTGATTCTTAACTGAGCCAACTGCTAATTTAATCCTTTCAAGTTTTTGCAAATCACCTGCCTCCCTTTGAGGAAAGGCATAGCTATGACCTTACATAAAGTCATCCTAAACAACAGTCTACAGATTTCAGTGAGGAAAAAAGAAATAATCTATTTTATTAATCATGCACAAGACTACAAGTCTCATCATCCCAAGTACCCAGTAACATTTCAAGACAGGCACACTCACAATTTTGCAAAAACTTTAAGCAGCCTCAGAAACTGAATTTCCAACTGCAGATTTAAGTGACTAACAGCTATCTTTTTCGCTTTTGTAGGCTGCGGACTGCATACCAAAACTCATCCTGACACTTTCTCAGTGCATTACATCCTCAAACACATATTCTGGCAAATCACAAAATGCAGTGGTTATTGCCCTTCCAGAATTTTATTACTTGTTTAGAGACCCTGTCATCCATAAGATCTGTTAGTAACAATTGTGTATTTTAACAAAAATGCTATTTACATTGTCATTTAAACACACACATCACCATTTGATTTCAACAGTGATTGTATCAGTAATTACAAAACATTTCAGGGAAATATTAGAAAGACACATTTTGTTAGTGAACGGGATCCTTTGCAGGTTACTCAAAATAAGTAGTTTTGACATTAACACAATAACAATACACTAACACTGGGCATTGCCACCAAGCCTCACTACCCTGTTGCTGTGGGTTAACCCTGCCTGGCAGCTGCAGCCCATGCAGCTGCTGTCACTTACCCAGTAGGATGGCAGAGAGAATCAGAAGGGTAAAGTGAGAAAACTTGTGAGTTGGTATCAAGACAGTTTAGTAGGTAAAGTAAAGCGAGGAATTAACACACTAGTTCGTACTGGCTGGGAACAATGCCCATTCCAGGTGTTTGGCCACTTCCAGGAAAGCAGGGCTTCATTGTGCCTAACTACTACTTCAAATGTCTCTTCTTCCTCCTTCTTTCCCCATCTATTATTGCCACGCACAGGATCATGTGGTTTGGACTATCCCTTTGGTTAGCCTGGGTCAGCTTTCCTGGATGTGTCCCTTACCAACTTCATTAATTGCATTTAATGACAGATGCTGGTCATTTGAAAGCCAACACCTACGGACAGCCTTCAACAAGTCCCATCATGCAGCACAGCTACCTGCAAAATCAGCAAGTGGAAGTCAGGAAGGGAATGATCCCACACTGGTGGTTGTTTTCTTTCCTTTTTTCTTCCTGACTGCCACAAATATGAGCAACCATCAAATTATCCCAGTACTTTTTCCAGGCTGCAGTTCTTTATGCTCTTTCTCTTTGAGAAAGAAAAAACCACCACATTATCATTTACAGTGAACTGTGAAAACCAAGGAAATGGGTTTCCATGTTGTGGAAATTAAGTTCCTGCTTCATTGAAAGAGTGCATGCAGAGAGAGGGAATCTGCATTATGAAGTTTTGGCATTTCTGAGCTGTGAAGGCAGAAAATCGATAGCATCTGCTTAAAAGCCACATTAAGAGACACTTTGATTCTCTCTTTGGTTCTCTGGACTGCATACTTAGCTAGTAACTTTTACCTAGTAACAATTAATGTAACCCACAGCAAACCATATGAGACCCACCCAGTTCAAAGAAATCAGAAAGCAACTACTTACAAAGTAGCTGCTAGTAGCTAATTGCAAAGTAATCCGAAAGCAGAATCAGGATTTTTTTTGTTTGCATTTTTGGGGCGTTTTTTTGTTTGTGGTATTTTTTTTTCCCCCATTAGCATCAGTTGCTAGTATTTTAATATTGCTAAATTTTGTGATTCTCATTTAAAGTCATTTCAGTACTCAGCCCTTGCCTCTCATGCCCATTTGGCTTTATTGCCAACAGCTTGAAAACAGTGCTTCTGCTAATGAGATCTAGCTTACTGTCCTGTGAAAACACTCGGCCATAAGAGGAACATGACAATCATCAAGAAAGCTGGCTGCAAATGTTGTTACTAATCGTGCTTAAGTAAGCAGAGCACGATGGGAGAGGCATACTCCTCTCGTTGAAGTTTCAGTAGAAAATGCCAGAATGATGTGCAAAGCAGGCCCTTCGCAGACTGCCAATCTGGAAGGAAAGCAAGCACCTTCACGAAGATTAAACCCAACCAGTATTAGAACTTCTTTCCAACACAAAGGCTAAGGGTCACACACCATGAAGGAAAGGGGACATCATCCTACCAGAAATGGAAGACATCGCCAGTTTTAACTGTAGTATCACACAGCAATTATCCCACCAATTCTAGCTTCCTGCAGCCCAACCGCAAACACAGGTTTATAATCTGATCCTAGTGTTCCCACTACTGTTGGTCAAGGTGAGGGGTTTACTTTTCTCAGCCTCCTAAGAGCAAGATCCTGAAGACCTCCTACCACATCATTTTACTTTTCAGCTCTCACACACGGCACTACATCACCCTATTTAACCATTCCAAAGGGCAGGAACGAAGCCAGGCCCACACCTCGCCACTACCTGGAAACCGGCATCCTCTCAGAACGGGCGGATCCCGGCTCCCTTTGGCAAGGCGGACCGGGCCATCCGCACCCTGCGGACCGGCAGAAGCGGGCTGCTGCGCGGCGAGGGCCGGCTCCCTGCGGCGGTAGCTGCGGCAGTGGCTGCTGCGAGGCTGCTGCGAGGAGGCGCCGCTGTAGGAGAGGCGCGGGACGCCGAAGCAGCCGACGGGTCGCATTCCGCGCCTCGAGCGCCCAGCGCTCAGCGGGACAGCGCGGGGAGGGCCAAGGAGACTGCCTCAGCTGCCCGCCGCCCACTTTAAAGCTGCGCGCCGGAACAGCAGCCCAATGGGAGTGGGGCGCGGGAGCGCAGAGAGGGCGGAGCAGCGGAGAGAGTCCCGGGGATGTGGGTCCGCGGCGGCGGCCGGACCGGACCGGATCGGATCGGAACCAACGGGAGCGGGAAGGGAAAGGAAAAGGGAAAAAGAAAAGGAAAAGCAAAGGGAAAGAGAAGGGAAAAAGAAAGGGAAAGGGAGGGCAGGAAAGGGCTGAGCAGGGCAGGGACGGGGTGTCACTGCCGCCCCCTCTAGGGGGACAGGGAGCCGCGGTAGGAGATGGCAAAGGCGGAGGGGCCCGGGGCCTCCCGGAGCCCGTGAGGAGAGGTCTCCGCCAAGGGGATGCAGGTGTCAGTCAATGTCCGCGGTGGCGGAGTGGGAGGGAGTGTCCCGCCTTCGCTGAGGAGAAAGGACGGAGCCGCGGGGAGCCATGCTACGAAGCTGCAGGCTTGCAGCCCTAGCTGCCGGAAAAGATGTGAGGTGGCAGCGGCCGGGACACCCGCTCTCCGCGGGAAAGTGCTGCTGGTTCCGCGGGTGGGTGCCCGGCTGCCGGTGTATACTTGTGAGCTGGGTGCCAAGGCTGCCGGTAGGAGCCCTCTGGGCCTGAGAGAAGGAGAGCCAGCGTCCCACAGAGAGGCCTCCTGGATCTGCGGGCTGTAACGACCGATCCGCCTGCCCTGGACCCAGCATCGAGGCCCGCAGCTCCTATCGGCGGGAGCAAACGTCGGGGTGAGTTCACACCCGGAGCGTCTGCCACAGTGCTCTGCCTCCGGCAGCGGCCAGGGGCCGTTTGAAAACAGAGAGCCGTGAAGACAGAGCAGGACTATGCACGTCCCCCCTGGAGTACCCTCCAGGCCTCTTGAGCAGAAGGTTTGCTGAGCTTACCTGTTCAGAAGGTGCAACAGCTTGTCTAAGTCTGCTTGCTACCCACTGTAAGGACGGCATCTCTTACATGCTTTGAACCTGGCTCCTGTGGACTTCATTTGATGCTCCTTGCTTTTATTACTGGAGTAATAAATTCTATGGGTACTCTATGACTGGGTAGTCATAGAATCATAGAATGGTTTGGGTTGGAAAGGGCCTTAAAGATAATCTAGTTCCAAACCCCTGCCATGGGCAGGGATGCCTCCCTCTCGACCATGTTGCTAGAAGCCCCATCCAGCCTGGCCTTGAACACTGGCAGGGAGGTGGCATCCGCAACTTAAATTCAACTGCTATCTGTTTTATCTGTGGCACTCAATATTTATAATAGATTCGCCCCTCCTCCTACTGACACATACTCTTTTCCATCCCACTTTTACGGTTCCTGTTGTGGAAGCAGTTTCATACTCTGATGATCTTTGCTGCCCTACTTTGAAACTTTTCTGATTTTGTCATGCTTTGAAGAGTAAGGGACTAGAATTGCTCTTGCTATTCACAAAGTGAATTCCCTGTCTAACTGAGAATCTGTGGAACAGTGCCATCATTTTTCATATGCCGTTGTGTATTCTTTTGCTATTAATTCTGGTAGGTTTATTCATCAACGCTATCAGCCAACACAGATGGGCTGAGTTAAAGTAGCACTCGTAAGGCAAAACTTTGATTTCAGATAGTCAGGGGCAATTTCAAAATGCGGGGGGGAGGAAAAAAAAAAAAAAAAAAAAAGGGACACCCTCCCCCCCCAAAAAAAACCCGACAGAAAAAAAGACCAAGGGAAAGAATGAAGCAGCTAACAAAAAACGGGCTGCTGATGACCCCTGCTGGCTGGAAATGGGAAGTCTGCTCTGTCAGGTGCTGAAGAAGGTAATAACTAAAAACCAATTTAGAAGAAACCATGGAGAAAAAGAAATCTTGCATTGCTTCCATTTGGGCAGCAGTTATGTGGGCTTGCATGTTCTTATATACATGCAAGCAGCATAGAGGGCTGTTATGTACACAAAGATTCAAAAACGCACATATGCTCACATAACTTTACCAAAGAGTATTTGTTTAAAAAGTTGGTTATTGCTAAAAAAGAATAATCCTGATTTCAAAAGTAAGCATTGTTTAGCGATCCATCACTATATTCCTATTCAATGTGTGCCGCTAATGTTGGATTACTTGACTTTATTTAAGAAGTCATTGTATTTCAACTGTTCCTTTTCAGCATGAGGAATAATGTGGAGGTTCCTTCTGTATCTCCTGACTCTTGATTCTGAAGCAGTTAGTGTTTGTCTGCAAATATTTGTGGCCTGATTTTAATGACTCATCACTGTCTTATCAGAATATAAAGTTTATTCTGCCCTGTCATGAAATTTCAAGTTACAAATTTAGTGAATCACAATGTTTGCATAAACATAGTGTGTGTGTATCAGCATCTGATTTGGAAAGCTTGTCAGTCACTGTCAATGAGATTCTGCTTAGTTTTGGTCTCTATTTAAGTCTTCATCTGAGAAACTACTGGGGAGACTCGGTGCGCTAGAAATTTGTGTTATATAAACTGCAGTGTTTGTGACAGGTGATGTTCCTGATTTTGTATTTTTCCCGTTCTCATCCCACAGGCCGTTTTCTGCAGCTCTGGAAACAGAAGCGTCAGGACCACTCTTCACATGTTCCAGGAAAGGTACAGATTGTTTCTGTTTTTCCCGAGAGTGTCTGAATTTATCACAAAAATTCCTAAAATGCAGAACAAAAATATTTACATTATTCTATCCAAAGGAATCCAATAGAAACTTAACAGATACTATTGAAGATGGATAATTACTTTTTTCCCCCCAGTATTTGAACTGACAAAAGAGAGGGCATCTCAACTACCAAGGAAATGTTTTGTACATATATTATTTCTCTTATTCTTGGTAGTAATATAATTTTTTATTTTTTAATAATTTCTTCCTTCACTTTTCATTTTCGGGGGAAAAAGGACAGAAATTATCTATACCTGTATACAATCTTTCTGAGCTTCTATCACATTTTCACACAGTCTTTAATCTTATGGAGTAGCACCATATTTTACTATCCAAATAATAAAGCCCAGCATATAACTGGAGAACTTACCCCTTTTTCATTCTGTATTTGATGAAAGCTGTGAAACAGCATAACATAAACATGAAGGAGCAGATAAGAGTTGTGCATGACACAGCCAGAATTACTTTTACTTTAACATCTTCTTTGTAGCTTTCTTGATTTGTGTTCTTTCTAAGCAGGTCAGCAGTGTCTGACACTACAACAGTAAAGCACACCACACCACTAGAATGCATGCAGGTAGTGTCCTGGACAAAGTAAGCTACATAAAAATGAGTTATCTCTGTGCCATTTTCTAATAAAAAAAAGCACTTCTTCATAAAATAACTAGGTCTGTGAAAACCCAGATCCATTTAGTTATTGATGAATTGGCCACAAGCCTGTCTTACAGTCATCCTGGATGTGATTTGTATCCATCATAAAGGGTAACTCTGACAGAAGTTTAGCAGACCCCAGGGACTATGGAGATACCGAGATACGGACCCTGAGTTATAAGAACCCATTTTTTCACCTCTGAGGAGATGGGGTGGTCTAAAACGTCCATGGAACCATCAATTCTACATGCTCCTAATTTATTGTGTACAAAACCAATCAAGAATGCTATACTGTGTTCTTATTTGGATTTTTTTTTTTAGTACATTGGGTGTATGGTATATGATGTCACTGAGACAAGGAATTATGTGTTCATGTTTGATGATAAAAATGTGTTTGATGTAATTAAAAAAAATCCATCTATTTTGTGCATTTCCATTGATTGTTATTTGAATATGTAGCTAATTCTTTTTTTTCCAGAGAAACAAGTGGGATTACAGATTACTTGCTAGCAGTTGGCCCTTCTAGGATTTAAAGCAATTTCTGTGCAGCTGCTGTGACACAATTGCAACACTGTTACGCCTGTGAAAAGGAATGAAACTAGGAGCTGTCTACAGTGGGCTGGTAACTCTGTCTTAGTTTTAAGATTTTTTCACTGCTTTTTTAGGGTACCTATGTACCCTAGTTTTGCTATAGTTTGTACAGCTCTGAACCCAAATCAGTTTCTCCTAGACCTTCTTAACTTTCCTAAGGCAATTTGTTCTAATAAGCAGCACCATTCAGATCTTTTTCATTTAGGACTCTATGGCTTTTAAGTGATGACAGATTCTCAGCCAAAAAAGGGCTCCAAAGACATCATAAAGATACTTTTATCTATCAAGGTGAAACTCCCTGTTTGTGCTTTTCTATTACATTCAGAGACATTCTCATAAACTTTTATAAATTTGGCCCTGGATCCAAAAGATGTAAGATACAGTAATACTCCGGTGTCACTGGAGTAATTACTGGACGTTTTCTACAAGGAAAAACCTTACATTTAAGCAATAACTTTTTATTTCACCATTTATGATCCTATATACTAACTCAAGGAAGAGACAAACCTTTCAGGATAATTTCCTCCCTTACAGTTTTGTTTATAGAAATGCTTTTGCTTAAAAGCCCAATTTAGAAAATGAAACAAAGTTGGTATATTTTCTAGCTATTCAGAAATTGAAACAAACTGTTTTGTTTGGGTTTTGGTTTTTTCCATATATATATTTTTTTTTCCCCAGATATACAGAAAGCATATTCTGCTGTTTCATTCGTCAGTCAATATGGATAAACCACATACAATCTCAGAGGCCACATTTTGCGCACAAATGTGTGTCTTCCATTCAAGTTAATAGAAACTGAACTTCGTCTGTACATTTGTGAATACAATTAACATTCCCTCTCAGCTGCAAAGTGGTAATAAAATGTAACTGGAGGTAGGAAAACAATAGGTACACAAACTGAAGCATTCTTCAAAGTTTTGGAGTAGAAGCATGTTTTCAGATTCAAAGCACTTCATTGCTTTTTCTTTAGCTTACTAATATGCCCCATGCTGAGTTTCACTGTCTTGGGACTTCAATTTGTTTACCTCCTAATAACTGCGTGTCTCAAAGAAAGGGCTTGCCTAATGGTTTTTACTTCTTACAAGTTTCTCAGATGAAGACGTGAAAATGTCTCTTGATTTCAAGTTTCTTTTTCATTTCATTTTTGCCCACCATATTTAGAACTGATGTTGTTCTTACACTGTCTAGTTAGAAGAATTTAACTTCTATCTAATCTTTTACTGAGTCCTTTACCATACCATCTAAAGGTGGCTCTTCACCATTGTTCTGTTGTGTAAGGTAATGGGGTCCAAGTTTGGATTCTGGAAAGAAAAAAGAAAATAGCTGCAAGGATTATTCCTAAGATAAAGCAGAGAAAAAAAGTCTGGAAGTTCAATATCTGAAATGAAAAGGAAGGAGATGAGGCATGAAAGTAGGTCACTAGCAAACAGATTTGAAAAAGGATAATAACTGCCTTCTTAAAAAAAAACCCAAAAAAACCCAAACCCAAACCAAAACAACTGTATGTTTTATTCTGTAGTAATCTGCAATTCTGCAGTGATTAACAAATAGAGAACTTCAAATAGGTGTATTATGAACCTACAAATTGCAAAGGAACATCTGGTCTTGAGCTCAGTGAAACTGAGAAAATCATGTCAGATCAGCATGTCAAGCCAGATTTTTTCTAGTGTGATGGTATAATACTAGAAATGCCATTAGCTGTTACCTAGTTCCTGCTCTTCCTGGAAACTCTCATCTTCTCCTCCTTTGGTGACAAATTTTGCTACAAGCAGTTATAATAAAGAAGCTGAAGTTAGGTTGGGTCAATCTCTTAGGAGCAGAAATTAAGTACTAACAAAAATCCTAGTCTACGAATAAATATTAAGCCAAGAGCATTTTCCAGTTTCATATTTGGCTTTTGATGGCTGTGTATGGAAGACCATGTGCTATTTGCCTGTGATGCTCTGGATGAGTTAAGTTTTAACCTGAGACCACCTTTCACACTTGTTGGCAGAGTTGGTAAGTGTAATAGGCAGCATTAGCATGTCACCTCCTATGTGCAGCTGATCACTCAGCAAAAAAACATATTAGTATTATAGTCCCTTTTCATAATTGTCAAGTCTAAATTGTAACAGAAACATCTCCTAAAGGAATGATTGAGGCAGAACTGGAAAGGGACTTTGTCAATCTGCATAGAGGGCTATGTGTGTTGACAGACACTGTGGCGTTGCTTATTTTCTGGAATTCATATGTGAGCTATCTTTAAACACCGTGTTGGTGATCACAAAGGTCACCAGTGAGCAGCAGGCAGGATAAGAGGATTCTTGAAACATAGTATATAGTTTCCCACTGCATCAGTGGGCATCAGATACCTTCTGCTACTTACATTTCTCCTGCAAACTCTGAATACTCTTCCTTAATAGATCCTCTCCATCATCAAACCAGGACAGAAGTGTGCTTGCAGAAATTTCTAAATGAATGCATGTAAAGTTAAATGCTTATCGTTCTCGTGTAAGTTTGGCATTTTCCAAGGAGCACAAAAGGAGTATTCACACAGTCGCATCCAGGTGAGAGAAATGGTTTCCAAACTACCTAGTTGTGCTTAACTGACAGTCATTTCCACAAAGGAACCACCATTCTCTTTGAAAGTTTAGATTGTTCTATTCTGTAACAGCCTAAAGTGCAATTGAAATGGGTATTCTGAAGGCAGCGTATAGCATGTTTCTTCTTTTAATTTTTTATTCATAACTTGTTTTGTTTCTAGTATATAACATGCTTATAAATTAGTATGAATTCTGAATGTGATTAGTTCAAGGACTGAATAGTACAGCACAGTTCCTCTGTGTTTCATCTTCCCCTTCCTTATGCATTAGAGGAAAAAACAGCTAACTAAAATCTTTTCCTTACAGGAGCATTTTATAATTCCATTTTCTAACACTATAATAGTCTGGTGTTACAAACCTATGTAATTCAAATGTTGCCAGAAAAATAGCCAAGCTAACTTTGTCCTTGAGGTATTCTATAGTCCACTCTTTTCTCACCACAGATAGCCTTTTCATTTCCCTCCCATCTATAAGCACTAGGCATGCAATTGCGTGATCAAAGAACAGGGTTTTGCTTCAAGGACATAGCTAACATTTATCCCATCCTGTTACTAGGAACTCCCCACTGAATTTCTATGAATGTATAAGCCAGTCAGTTGGTTTGTGCGGAGACAGTGACTCCATGAAACAATACCATGAGTAAAGACCACAAACACTATATAAAATACATAGAAAACGGTGGGTTCCACCTCACATAAAATATTGAATACCTTATCCTGAGGTGACAGAATGTCTGTACTTTGCAACTTCACTTCATTTTGCTAGTTTATATGATCTTCTTACCAGGACTTTGTTTAACATTAATAGTTTTTTCATCATCATCAATATCTTCCTTCTCTTCTTCCAAATAATCTCTAGGTAGTGCCACTTTGAAGTAACCCAGAAAATTCTTAGTCAGTAACTTCTTAGTGAAATATATGCTGGTTTATTAGAAAAAAACCCAAACCTAAACCAAACCTTCTATCTGCTGATTATTTAACAAGCTGCAGAATACTTTTGCTGCACCAAGTGACTAAAAGCAATTTAGTAAATTATAAAACAATACTATTCATTTTTTAAAATGCTTTTATAGTTTTATTAAGATCTCAATAGTTCTATGACACTGTGGTTCTAAATATGGCCTGTTTCCACCAGCTGTCTACATACACTGACATTCAGGAACTATCTCCCACATCAGGCTTCCACTTTGCTCTAACCTGCAGCCTTTACAGTATGCCAATGAGAATATTTCCCAGTTAAGACAAAAAATAATATATGCTAAGAAAACAATGCTCCAGTCTGGGGTCTGGAGTGTAAGACCATGTCTGCAATGGCCAGGAAAACAACAGTCCTTTTATGACCTTATGAAACAATTGTTTTTCATTTCCCTTTGTGAAGGTAAATCTGAGAAGCAGCTAGCCAAGGAAACAGATGAGTATTTCAGTGTTCCTGTTTTGAGTTCCTGACGTCTGAACTCTATGGTGTACTTGCAGGATTGACTGTCCTTGCAGCATTAGAAAGCCCAGGAGCAAACTTTGCACAATTCTCATTTAAACTCATTGCTTGGCTCGCACAACTTTGAGCAGATACACTTCTCTCTGGTGTTAGGAACTCTAATGGTTATGTTCTGACTGGGTGCTGTGTTGTTGCTGGAGAGCCTGGGCAAGCTCTGTGCACTTTTGCTTCCTACATGCCTTTGCACCTGCACACAGGCAGAACAAGTCAAACTGTGGAACACGCTTTCAAAACAACAGTGCTACTGCAGTGGAAGGGAATGGACTTATTATGCTCTCCGAGTTAAAACTTAACTGAAAAATAATGAGAGGAAGAAATACCCTCTGCCTTTTTTATATCTAGAGAATGTAAGTTCTGCGATATTTTTTAACAGAATAAAGTTTTGATTAGAACATACCATCATGTGAAACGAGTTTTCTAGTAGTCCCTGCTGAAATTAGGAGGGATAAAAAGACAAGCAAAATTACTTCCATAGTGGAATTGGTGCTGCTTCTCCAGAAATTATCCTGGTCTCTAGTCATGAGAAGTGGAATGTGCCTTCCAAGGTGGGGCACTGTGACATCATCATCCTGCTGAGAGCTGTCATGAGGCAGTCAGAAGAGAACGCAAGCTTTTTTTAGTCTGGAAATGCTCCACAAATGACACTGGAGTAAAGAGGACACTTAAGGTGATATGATCAGTCTTGCAAATGGAGGGCCCTATGGATGTAGAAAGGCTGAATGGCTCCTTTCCCATGTAACTCCACACTGTTAAACCATGCTGTGGGTTGCTCAGGGGAAGAGGTGCATTTGACTGAAACCAAACCAGCCTTCTCCTGCTGAGGAGTCTTGCTGCAGCATACATCCTGCAACTCCATCAGCAAGGGTAAGATCAACACAGCTTTCAGTTCTCACCAGTACTTTTTCTTGACTTGCAAGCAGCAACTGTTTCAAACCCATGTTTCGAATTACAAGGTTTTTGTCTGAAGACTTCACTGCTTCAAAAGCCAATGTTTTTTTTTGTTCAGAGAGTGCAGAATGTAGACTTCTAGTACAATTTGCATGGTTCATTTTGAATGAGAAACCTGGGAAAAGTACCCTATTCCTAATGTGTAACAGTTTGTCAAACTGCCTCTGTGACTGCCATTGTGCCAGAGCCTTTTAATGAAATTTTAAGGCATGAGAATCATTCTAGCTTGTGTGAACTGGAAAAGGGACAAAATTCAAAGCACAAACTGCAAAGGTCCTACGTCAGTGAGTGACATAGCTCCCTCTGCTGCCTACAGAAAGAAAAGTCAGGTTTATAAAATCACAGAAAACATTTATGGAAAAATGAGCTCGAGGAGAATGAGATCAATATAATTATATGAGAAGAACAGAAGTAAATGTGACAGAAACAGTACTGCTTTCACATATTGGGGTTAGGGCTTTGCAATATTAAGGTTTTGTAATATTAAGGCTTTGCAATATCAACTGCAATGTTGGAGCCAAGGCTAAGTTACTAAGGGAAGGAAACAAAGGGTTTGAAATACCATGGCTTAAACAGACACACTCTGTAGTTAAAAACAATGTCATCTTTGGGCAGCAGACACACTCTGTGGTTAAAAAGAATGCTATCTCTGCACAATCTATGAAACTAAGCCGGTGCAAACTGGTTCTGTAGTTCAACAGTTGGTTGGGGTACCACATGTCTGCCAGAGAGATATGAAATCAAACCATAAAAGCAGATAAATAAATAAGAGGAAGGGACGTACAAAATCTAGTAAGGAGAGATGTAAACAGAGGCAGGACAGTTGTCATGCAGGTAATATGTGTCGGATAGGCTGTAAACCTTGGAGCACCCAACCAAGGGGGAAGCAAGGGAGGGAACCTGCAGACGGGATAGGAAATGTAAATCACAGTTCTGCTTTTGCTATGTGTCCCTACTTGCTAGGACATCTGTTTTTGCACAAACATTAATAAATAGCTGCTGCTTCACTGCTATGTCTATCCTGAGCTTCTACAGTAAAAGTTTTTTTTTGAGACCATTCTCATGCTAAATACTTATTAATCAACACTCACTCAAGTTACTGATGGCTCCATATTACTCATGTAAGCAAAAATGTTAAAGTTGGTGGAATAACATGAAAAGAAGGAAGAGCCTTTCTGGTGTAGCACATATAGACCCAGCCTGCAGCTTTTGACAGGCCAGTAAAATGAACTGTGATCCCACAGCCATCGCCCTTCATTAAAGGCATTTGTTTTGGTTGCAACAGTCACGACTTTTTCTAACTTACATTTGGACATGAGCACTTGAACCCCTTTTGCTTCATAAAGGTTTCATTTGGTTCACCCCTTTTGGTGCCTTTTTTAACACCTGGACACAGAGAAAGGCTCAGCCCCTGTCTTAGGCAGACTGTATTCCAGTGATAAACCCTTCACTATAGGTGAGAGGAGTGACATGGGGGCAACTTGCATGCAATAAACGTGATTGGAGGTAGCACACAGAGGAATTCAGGTCAAGCAGAATAGGAACCCTATGATTAAGCACAGTGTGGTGGCATAAAAAAGGATTCATATTCTACGTAGTCTAGAAGTCACTGATTGGCTAGTTAATGAGCAGGGACATAAAGCAGCATTAAGAGCTACCAGGAAGTTTGTCCTGCAAGACTCGAGCAAATGTAATGAGGGACTGATTTAGCAGAACTGGATGCTTGGTTAACAAGAGGCTATGGGGAAAAAACCAGACACCTAACACAACATTTTAGAAGATTTTGAAGGGAGGGGATTGAGGCGAAGGAGTAACAAGGAACTCTGAGTCGTCATCAACAGTCTTTTACCCCAGGGTCCAATGATGTTGTGTCACTAAACCGAATGAGTATTCCTTAACCTCCTTATACTGCTGCTGTGGGGAGAATGAAACTTGAATAAAAGAAAAAGAAGGTGGCGATGAACATAGAGGAGAAGGGGGGGGAAACACAAGAAAAAAACCCAAACAGAAAAAAATAGTGTTTAAACCAAAGCCACTAGCTTCAAATTTTTCTTTCCCTTTACACTGCAAGTTGCCTTGGAATCAGAGTGATGTTCTTTCAACATTTCAGTGAGTGCAGCTAATAAGGGGAGACCGAAGGTCCAATAGTTTGCACTACAGTTGGTGCAGAAGGAAGCAGGAGCTCCCCAGAGAGCTGTGCCTGTGAGCTCAGCACATGGGCACCCCTGGGCACAGTCCTGAGTGCCCAGTGGGGAAACTATTCCTGGTCTTGCCCCAGCTGGGAGTCCCATGGGAGGACACAGGTCTCTGTGTGAGGGCTGAAGTGCAGAGGACTGGGACCTTACTAAGGCTGGGGCAGGAGATGGTGCCCTTCCTCACAGGAGGCATGTGCTACTTGAGGAGCTCTGTTACCAAGTAAAGGAGCAGCAAGAGAAGGTCAACAGGCTGCATAGTCTCAGATCCACAAAGAAAGAGCTTAAATGGATCATGTCCGAACAAGAGCTGGAACATCTGGTTGTCCCAAGGGAGGGGCAGGCAGAGTCTGTGCTTATCCAGCAGGGGAATGGAGACTCCCTAGATGATGAAGGCTGGGAGCTGGTGATTTCCTGCAGCAGGAGGACCACTCCTGCTCCACCTGTAGATCTTCAGCTACAGAGCAGGATCAGCATTCTGACAACAGTGGAGAGGCTTGAAGCTGTGCCCAGTGAAGCAGCAGCACCAGGAGGAAGTGAGAGAAACTCCCTGCCACAAGGACAGGTGCTCCATCTGCTAACCTGGCTTGCTGTAAGAGGGACAAGGGCTTGGGCATTGTGGAGACACTGCTGGTACTTGTCCAGCCCCTGAACTAGTACCCTGCATGTTCCTACTCATGGACACCAAGTGATGCCGCCAGGGAGACGTAGACTGTACCATCTCCTGCAGATGCATGGGAAAAGATCTACATAAGCATCATCACTGCTGTTTAAATTACTGACTTGGTGGAGAACACACTTGGGCAATATTGCCATGCATCTGATCTGCCATAACTGAAGCTAAAGTAATGATTGTACTTTTTAATGTAGCATGTACTAATTTTTACAATAATGCTTTGGAATATTGAGGCCAGCCAAGTCAGAGTGAGAGCCAGACAATAAGTGACACCATAGCAGTCACAAAGTGCATCCTGAGGTACCTTTTTTTTCTTGCAGAAGGAACTGATAGCAAAAATAGCAGACAGGAAATGTAGGTTTCTGCCTGCAGTCACAAAACAGCAGATTTAAATTGTCCCTTCATTACGGATGTCCAAAATTATTTTCAAACCCGACGTTTGTTTATTTACATGGCCTAAACCACCTCCCCACTTCAACCACAGGAGACTGAAATTATCCAGACGTGTTGTGTATGTGTTTTGCTTCCATACACAGAAAATTAAGATATATGTGTAGATCTTTATTGTACAGATAATCTACAACAGGTACAATAAATTTCAGGACACTAGTTCTTAGCTGTCTTGCAATAAATCTGCAACAACTTAATTGTCTTATTACTTGCTTTTCTCATTTTACCATAGATCACATATGCTCTTCCATTTTCATTTTTCAAGAAATAATTATGCTGCCTGGCATCTTAATGAAAAAGCTACAGGATCAAAGTTAATGAGATCCATCTTCTTAATTTCCTGTCATGGCCTTCGAAAATGCAGAACTTTCCACACATAAATATATATTCCATTTAGGAATATCTCTTCCTCTCTTTGCCCACACTGTGTGCTCCAGGAGAGGACCAGTTGAGTGTTCACCAGAGTGGCCACACCTCCTGCGTGTGGAGGATATTTTTGAGACAAATGATGTAATTTTCTGTGATTTCCTTACCTGATTTTCTCCCAAAACAAATACCATAGGAGGTACTAATGAGCCTCAACCAATCCAAACCAAACCGAACCAAAATAAACACAAAGAAGGAATCAAAACCCCAGAATACAATATAATGTAAGGAACTTCATACCAATCTATGAACTAATTTCTGCTCAGAAAACTCTTAGGCCTATTCCATTTTGCCCACCAACCACAGAATTGGGTTTTTAGTTACAAACTAAACACAGTAACAATGTACTAAACACAGTACATTGCATTTCGCTTTGAAATAAAAAACCCAGCTTTTTCTGTCTCAAAACTAAAAAGCATATAGTGATTACACAGCAGTGTTGAGCACTGGCAGCTCCACTGCCATTTCTAGCATGCTGATGCCTTTATTGCTGTACTCTGGGAAGGATTTCAGGCATTCCCCTGTACGAATTCTGGTTTGACAACCAAGAACAAGGCTTGATGAATTTAGCTGACAGAAAGGACAAGATACAAGGATTTTGACATTTCCTTATTCTTTTCACATCACCCCAGGCTCAGAGCAGAAGGCCAGAGGCCGTGCAGCACAGACACAAAAATGAACCAAAAAAACCCCAAGAAAACCCAACCTGGAGTGCCTGATGTTTGGACAGTCAAAACAGCTGCGGAAGAGACATTCTGATTTATTTTTAGTTAAAACTAAAAGTGCATGGGCAACAGCTGAAATCTGTACATTCACATAGGAATCAGAATAGAAAAATATACTATTTAAGAGTTTTCACTTGGAAAAAAGTAATCTGAAACAGTTTCCAACTATTTCACTAGGAAAAGCTAAAGACCACACTTCACTCTCTGTATGGTCTTCTGTTATTTGTTTCAAACAAAGCACATTCTCCTTTACTCATGCTGCTGTTTGCTCTGCTCTGTACCTCTCGCATTCCTTTTGAGCAAAACAAGCTTTTTTCATCCTTCTGAAAATGGCACATAAATGCTAACTGGATCTGATAACTAGCCTCTTGCTTGGCCCCAGGCCCTCAGGGAACAGCCAACCTGTTAGAACAATTAAGTGTTTTGGATGAATGCTTCTAAAACTTTAAATCCTGCTCACTTTGAATCCTGCAAAACCACCTCCAAACTAAGAACAGGATACAGCAATAAAGATTAGTCCCATTTGTTATTCCAGTCTGTTAATGAGTGAGCTGATGCAGTCAGGAGTTTGAACTACTTGATTTATGGAGGTTTGCTTGAACTCAGGGGCAAGTTTAGAGTTTTGTTATGGTCCAGTAGCTCGATCACTTTCCAGTTTGCATCATGACAACTTCTAGAAAAGCCGTAGCAAGGTGAAGATACTGTGTTTCCCAGCACCAGCAGTGGCAGTTCAGAAACAGCAGCACGGGCTCCAGACCTACAAAGTAAACCTACCAGGTTGGCTTGGCAGGGCTTTCTTTTGTTTTGTTTTGTTTTTCCTTTGCCTGGATATGTTTCTTCTCTGCTGTACTTTATTTTTGAATTGTTTTTTTCCAATGGGCAGGCATAAAAACCAATTCATGTAAATCTGTCCAATGAAATTGGCTTGCGAAATGTTCGCTAATAGCAGCAAAATGCTGTGTCAGACTAAACAAGCATCTTTACCATCCTCCCTGCTCATATCCATTCTGGTTGCTTGAGCTGGGAACCCTGACAGGCATTCAGACATTCATCTGTCAGTAAAATTCAGTTTTCTGTGCATTATTTGGAACAGACATCACAAACCTCAGGATCATGCCTTGGTGACACATAAGGGCCACTTGCAAGCTGAGTCTTTTGAGTCACCTCAGCCTCTTCCTTTAGCCTAACCTTCCTCCCTAGCCTTCCTCAGGTTATATGCACCAGCTCACAAATGCATTGCGTACCAGCTTGAGAAACATATAATCATAGAATAGTGTGCGTTGGAAGAATAAATGCATGTATTTAGGTGGTTAGGATATTGGTTTGGCTATCCCTGAAGAGTTTGTCAACTTAGTTTGATCATGCTACAACTACTTTAAAACCAAGCAAGGGAGTGCGCAGGTTAATTTGGCATAGTGTTAAGATGGTTATTATGGTAGTAACTGGGATGGCAGGTGACTTAATTCTTGGGCTCAACTGTTCAGGTCTTATATATGTGTGCCACTGAAACTACTGGTAAGTGAGCGTAAGTAGACTGTGCTCTTAGCATATTTCTTGTATTACTTGCTAAGAGAAAGTCTCAGGAAGTCAAAACATGTTTTTTTCAGTTAACATAGCGTAAAGTGCATAGGCATTTAGTTTACTAAGCACTTGTCTGTTGGCAGTAAAGCAGAACAATCTGTGGAAACATCTAATGACTTTTACAGCTTGAACCCAGGACAGCCTGAAAGACTCAGAGACTGAGTGATATGCACTCCAGTGCAGCATGCGACATCACTCACAGCTGACCTCAGACCTATCTGCAGGATTGAGGAGGTCTTCCAAACTTGGGCCTAAATTCCGCTAGTCTCTTTTCCCTCATGAATATGGACACCACTGGGTAGAAAACAAACTGTTCAATGATTTGTCCAAAATGACAGCACCATTGAGCCAGAGGCTACCAGCAGTGAAGGATGCAGCTACGCTCAGTGTGTTCCCAGCCATGCACACAGCAGTTTCATTGCTCCATCCTCACGAATGTGAGCATGTTCAGCAGACTGCTTCCCTCTCTTGGTGAGAGTGATGCCGCTGCTTAGAAGTCAGCCTCTTGCTGATCAGCAGTGACAGCTAAAAGTACTGCAAGCTGATGGAAGTTGCCCATTTTAAGACAGCAAGAAATATGACAGGTTCTCAACACTGAACCAAAATAAGTGTCCTGATTTGCAGAGCTGACAAGACTGGTAAGATTTTGCGGTTCTTTAGGGCCCCTGCAGTATAAATGTTAAATTTTAGAATGGCCTGGTTTTGGTTTTGTGTTGCTGTGGGGTTTTTTTTTATTGCTTGACTGATAGAATGGGATATAATCGGTCTTACAGCAAGAGAGGGGCTTGCTTTACTGTTTATGCAATGAGATGCCACTTCCTTTTCCTGACTATAGCTACCCCTTGTACCATTTTGATTTGTGTATGGTTAGTAATTACCTACAGTGTGGCTTTTAGCGGTGAGAGTAATGTGTAGCTTTCACTCTGCTACTAATGGTGCCAGAATGGCCCCACTTACCCAGATTCATGCACCAGGTGGTGATACCTTCTGATGGCCAGTCAATTTACTTGAATTGCTCTAATTGCTGCGACATACTAAATACAGCTCAAGGGCTCAAATCATGAAGTCCATATGGTGCATGTCAGAATTACTTTGAATCGGGCAGCTCTGTTCATTTTTCAGTGTCACCTGCTGGGTTTGCCTCACTCGTATTCAATGCAGAGGACTGCGAAGAGCAGAATGGAATAGAAAAGGAAGACTGAATCCTGCTTCACCATCGTATTGTGCAGCAGCAGGCAGTCATCATCTCAGCTCTAGCGGCAATGATGCAGTGTAGCAGGGTGTGTGGCATGACATAGCCAGTCTCACTTCTCCCCTGCTGCTTCACTCCTTGACTGACCCAGGAGGTGCCTCTGCTTTGCTGTTCAGCTTTATGGATTCAGCTAGGGAAAAAGAGGCAGACATGCAGCAAAGCAGGGAGGGAAGAACATACTGCAGCTTTTCCCCTGGACAGCGCAGGTCTCTTCTGGCCTAGACAGGGAAATGGGCAGATTGAAGGGCCTTATCACTGCTCAAGGGCCTGTACCCACTGCTGTAACTGCAGGGTCAGCACACCACTGGGCTGGAGGAACTGCTGGAGGTTGCTAGTCCAAACCCTCACACAGAGCAAGGTCATTTTGAACAGGTCGCTCAGGGTTGTGTCCAGCTGGGTCTTCCAATGTCTCCAAGGATGGAGATTCCACAACCTCTCTGGGCAACTTGGTACCGTGTCTGACCACCCCCACAGAAAAAAAGGTCTTCCTTAACATTTGTCCACTCCTTCTGCCATTGGATACCACAGAGAAGAGTCTGTCTTCTGCATTTACCTCATCAGAAGCCTACACATACGGATTACATTCCCCATGAGCCTTCTCCAGGCAGAACAGTCCCATCTCTTTCAGTCTTTACTTGTGTGAGATGCTCCAGTCCATTCATTATCCTTGTGGCCCTTTTCTGACTTCCTCCAGCCTGCACTGAGTCCTGCACCAATGAGCCAGGACTGGACCCAGTGCTCCACGCATGTCTCACTGGGTCTCAGCTGTTGACCTGCTAGTGACACTCCTTCCTAATGCAGCCCTGAAGGCCTTTGGCCTTGCTTGCCATGAGGGCACATTGCTGGGTCATGGTCAGCCTGGTGTCCACCAGGGCCCTCCCTGCCCAGCTGCACGGCCCCTGCACATTCTGATGCCTGGGGCTGTTCCTCCCCGAGTGCAGGACTTTGCAGTTCCTGTTATTAAACTTCATGAGGTTCTGGTTGGCCTTTTTCTCCAACTATTGAGGGCTCTCTGAATGGTGGCACATCCATATGCACATGCTACCCTTAGAAACCTCACACTTCCCTTGCCATTGGGCTTCTTTCAGCTTTGCCAAATTGCCTAGCTTCCCTCAGAAACTTTTCCAGTTACTCCATTTGTCTCAGCATCAACAATTTTCAGTTCCTCCCCACCATCAGAGAGACACACAGGTCAAGCATCAGCTCTTCTTCTCCTGGGTGCTATCCCTACACAGCCGCCAGCCATTCTTAACCCCTATGCTCTTGCTCCCCTCAGGCTCAGTAACTCAACTCATATTCAGTGTATAGTAGCTTAATATATAAGAATGAATATACACATATGGTTATGTATGGTTTAGGAATCAAGCCAAAGGACAAACAGAACAGTCCATATGAGAGAGCTAGAAGTCCATATGCTGGAGGTAATTTCTGTTGCCCTGTTGGACCAATTGTTTCCTTCTGCCACAGCCAAATTTCAACTGAGGCTCTTTAGTTTTAAGAGATGAAACTTCGCCCTGAACTGGCTTGGTGCTATTTATATGTCCCTCTTATCTTGGAGAGTCCTGTCAGGAACTAGCTGAAGAATGTGGTGCTGCCTAGGTTTGAAACACTGTCAGGGAAGACCTGGCAGGGTCTTCGGCTTAGCTAGAGAAAGGCTATGTGCATGGCCAGTCCAATCCCAGTGGTGTCTGTGAAAAGATGGACAGTTTCCATTAGCATGACAGTTGGTTAATTTTTCTTGGTGCCACACTGGTGCCAGAAGGGCTGTGAGGAAACTGGTGCATTGGCAGTGATGGTCCTAAATCCTGTAAGCCTGCCAGGAAATTTCACCCCATGGTATGAAAACTACAAGTATTTTTGTTGAAGAGTTAGACCCCAAACAAGTTCACAACACTTCTGCAAGGTTAAGTTTCTTTTATTCATATTTGGATTTCATTGCTTCATTTACTAAGATTGATTTGAAAAGTACTCTTTCTTTTAATGACTACAACAGTTAGCATCAGTTTCTCTTCCCATACAGCTGAACTGTCATTCAATAACAAACAGAACTAAAAGAGCCTAAGACACATGTGACATTCCAAACAGCACTGATGCATTGGAGAGAGAATCATGGAAAAGGAATCAAACATCTTGTTCTTAGAAAGACTTATCCCCACTAAAAATTATCAAAATGAAAAAGGGTATTCTGTGAGGGAGAGCGGGGAGTGTACATATGCACACACAGACACTTCCACATGCATATCCCCACCCAAACACATATAAATGTATGTGCACACACATACAAGCACACACATGTATTAGACTGGACAAGTAATTTTTTTTTTTTCCTGGGAGGGTATTATTATAGCTCTACATTATATTATCTCTGCCTTTTAAACAGAAAAACTTATTAAAACAGAAAAGAAACAACTACTTTAATAGCTCAAACTTATTTGGCTAAACCTTGAAAAACACTCTACTGAGCCTGAAATACATGAAAAACCAAGTTTGATAATTTCAGATGTATACAGCTACCAGGTTCTTACTACTGATTTGGCTTATTTGCCCTTGGAACATTCTTCATAATTATTTAAGAAAGTACTTCAGTTCCTCCAATACATAGGAAAAAATGTCTAAAATACTGACCAAACACTGACCACTTGTCTATACCACATCCCCCCAGTGTTATCCCCTCTCTAAAGCAGCTAAAGCATGTTACGGATAGCACGCATGTATCTTTTTTAGACACAGTGTATCCTGTTTTGCAGCGCTGGCAGGTACCTCCGGCTCTCTGCTTCTGCTCTTCTGAAGACACAATGCAAACCCAGCCCTTGTTGGTCTCTCTTCGGAGGGCACAGGTGAGAGGTATCCCTCCTGGAGGCACAGAGAGGTGAGAAAGCTGCGTTTTGTAACAACATTGTCCTTGGGGAAGCAAAAAGATTAAAATGCAGAAGGCCACCTCTGAGACCCCACTCCCTCAAAATGTGAGAAACCTGAAGAATACAGTGAAAAGGTAAAAAAAGGAACCGCTTTTTGTGAGAAGGCTCCAGGATGTATAATCTATTCAACCCAAAGTACAAAGGTGCTGAAAGACACTCCTAGTCTATTGTTAGTAGCGATTTGGTAATAGCGGCTCCCTGACTACAAAGGGTTCTGTTCTCTGTGTCCCTTCCACATTGCTCCAGAATTATTTCGCACATGATCACTGGTACAGTGTTTACCCCTTAGGTTTCTGCACGTCTTGATCAGTTTTCCATAGCCCCACAGAGTTACACATTAACTGCTCTCCTCCTCTTTCCCTACCTTGTTCTTAATGAAACCATTGGTCAGGAGAATCAAGTACCTTGTCTGGTGCACATTTTGCCGCTTAGTGCTTGAGGTTTTGGAGAAAACTCCTGTATTTTTAAGTACCAAACTGCTCTCAAATCTGATGGCAAATATCAATTTTACTGCTGAGTATCAGTAAAAAAAGCCCCTTTGATAGACCCTGGAACTCCATTTCCTAACACTGAAAGGGAGGTGACATTAAGATTTGTTTCATGTTGCATTTATCACTACTGTGACACTAGTCTGTGTTCATACAAAGCAGAAGTTCACTACAAAATGCCTTATTACAGAGACAATCAATGAAAGCTATTAAGTCTTTCATCACCAAAGGCAATTTGGTACCACAGAAACCCTTCACACTCTGAAGTAAAGCTGTGGTCTCAGTCAGCTGAAGCAATCCCTCTTATAGTGCCTTAAAGCTTAACACGAACAGCCTATATTAAGATAAGTACAAGAGTAAAATAACTGGTTTTTTTAGACAAGAAAACCAAGACCTGATTGAAAGAGTAGAAAGGTGAATAAACCCAAACCAAACCAAAAGAACAAATCCAAACAACATCTCCCTCCTGCAATCCCAGAACCATATGGAATGCTGTAATGATTAGGGACATACATAATTGGTAAGATCAGGTAAGAAAGTTTTTCTCAGCAGGTGAAAATGGTGCCTCTGCATGCAACCATGTTTAAAGTCAGTTCTCGTTACATATCCTGAGGAATCACGTAAATCAGGACCTGCAATTAACAATCAAAACCAGATTCTGTCCAGATGTGGTGCAGAGCCAATTACCGAGGCAGCTGGAATCCTTGAGCAAGAGATCCAGTAGGATGCTGCGCCTCTCTCCTCTATGGGAAGGGAAATATGATACTTTCACGTAGTGATGCCATGCTCCAGACTTTATTTTTATTTGCATATCACATAACAGGCACAGGAAAAGAGAAATGGCTCACAGCATGATATGGGCTGGCTCTGGCTGAACACCTCTGCTGTGGAAGCAAGTGCACCTGTTTGAAGGCATATTTCGCCAAAGGCCAAACTCTACCATTCAGAGTAAATTTATTTCATCACCTAGCAACCTCAGTGTTCTTCCTAGCGGAATACGCAATCAGAACAAGTACGTTTTGCACTTCTTTGTGGCTGGTTCAGCTCCTGGGTTGTAACAGGCTTTTCCAACCAAAGGAATTTTGGCCAGGTCAAACATAAATCCTCTAGCATAAACTCTGCATTTCCCTCCTTTGCCTGACACAGTGTGCTGTACTAGAAAAGAGAGCACAAGAGTTTATGATAAGCAGTTTCAGAAGAAGGAAAATACTCCAACAGATAAGTTTTGCTTTCACAGGATCAATACATTCACAAAAAGGTTATTAAAATATAATCCAAAGTAACTGGGAACAAATTCTACTTCATCTTCAGACAGCTACAGTGAATAGACTCAAAATAGCATATGGTAAATAGCATAATAAAATTAAGGTATTTTATGCATATAATGCCATGATTTTCAATTTATGTAGTGACTTTGATCTTTATGAACAAAATTTCACACATTTGCATGTTTGTGTTTATCTTTAAAATACAGCACTGCAGTATTGCCTAGCCATAAGAACAGGAGATGGCAACTGACCACACTGAAATTCAAGAGCTGTAGCTGGTAGAGCTACAGCTCTACCACCAACAGTGCAACAGCCCAGGCACTTTGGAGGGGTGCAAGAAACCTTTTTGTATGCAATCAATGCTGTAATTCCAGGCAGCCGTCATCCATACATACCATGTACGTTCTTCCACTGATGTAACATTTCTCATCTTTAAAATTAGGCAACTAAGCTTGGCAGCAGCTGTGGCAATGAATTCCACACACTAGTTATATCCTGCAAAAATGCCAGCAGGCCAGAAGTTATCTGTGTGCACATTCCAATCCCCAAAGAATTAACCTGATTGCAAAGACCACCAAAGGAGGTAGGAACACTTCAGTCCATCCCCTTGAAAGCAAAGGATAATGCTGCTTGCATAATTTAAAGATGCAGAAAAGCCTTCACCCGAGCTACACTGAATGTTCACAAACAAAAGCCCTTTGTCCTGGAAAGGACAATCACTAACTTGTAAAACAAGCCCAAATTTAAGCAAGCAGGCAAGCAAATCAGAACATACCACAATATCAGCTTGAAACTGTTTGCTGTTACTCTTTAGTGCATGCTACCTCTTTGTTTTAAATGTTCCAGGCACTGCACGATCTGTGAGATTTGCTTCTGATACTGCGTCAGAACATGTAAACATGCCTAACTCACTTGAGAAGAAGGCAGCAACAGAGTTCAGCACTTACTCAGGAAGGAATAATCTTTCACAATAACACAAGTGTGCAAAATTCATTAGAAGGCACAAAATATATAAGTGTGTTCCACTTGATTGCATGTACTCAGCTGCATGTCTCTTGTGATCTCTGTGAAGTATTGCTTTAATATTCTTTTATTCTTCTTTTTTGTTTTTCAGAAGAAAGCTTCTTATCAGGGCATATTTGGCATAGAAGACTTGATTTACTGCAATGTATGCTTCCAGGCTGTTCGTACATGAATTAGTTAAGTTGGCCTGAGTACTGCAAAAAAATTTGGTGTGGAAAGCAAGCCACACTGCTGGACACTGTTCAGACCCAACAGAGACCTTCACTTAGTCCCTCCTGCTCTAACCATTATGTTGCATGTCTTTGCTCTATCTTCCTTCCAGGAAGTAACTACGTTTAAAAACAGTAACTAAAACTAAGTTTATTTTTCCCTGAAAAGATGAAACTTTAAGATGAATGAGAGAGATCCTCTTTCAAGAGTATGGGAGGATACCAAAACACATCACTGTACTTCACCGGGTACTTCAGGAAAATGCTGACTACAGCAAAGATACTGAGAAGATTTGCTGTCAGTCACAGAATGAATTCAAAGAATAGATTTCAACACTGCAGAGCTGTATCTGGTTTTCTACTCATGTAATCGAGATCAGAAACTCTCGTCGTCTCCCAGCTCAGAGTCACATTGAAGCACAAACTGCCTGATTAGCTGAAGAACACGGCTGTGCTGCTAGAAACACAAGGCTCTTTGGCATTTGGGAACAATGGCCAAGCCTTGGGTGGCCTGGTGACGGGGGAGGGCATTAAAGGCTAGACATCTTCTGCAATTCCAGGTTAATTCCAGACCATCTTAATATTCTGCTGCACTTGGGAAACAAAGCACATACCAAGAAACAAAAGAAAAAGAAAAAGAAAACAACATTGCAGTGAACAATACAGTTTCGTTTCTAAACAACTAATCTGGAGGTCAGCCCAGGGACCTGACTTGAATTTCAGTAAAGCTTTAGCAGCAGGAGCACAGTTTGCCATCATTTGTGGCTGAAGAGATTCTTATCCCTAGTGGAGAAGCTAGAACTAATATGAAGTTGATTCTTCTTTTCCTCAATAATCCATGTTGCTCAGATGAGGTTCCTAGCAGCATATGCAGGGCTAAGAACACTGAAAGTGGTGGAGAGCATTCATGAAATTAACTGTGGTTCCCATCTTTCGTGCTTTCACAGATTAACAAGCAGGCTCAGTCCACAAGGGCTGTCACATTCTTGAACTCTGCAGTAAGAAGGAAACTGGACTTTGTTTTTCTTCAGGGGATAGCTTTTTAGTGACACATCCTGGTTGTCATCTCTTTCTGTAAAACAAGAGGGGGAGATTAAAAAGCAAATAGCATTTGTTGTAAAGTGTGCACACACATCTTCCTAGTTAATATTTCTGCATCTCTGCTCTTGGTTTTATATACCACTGTGGTTCTGTCACCTCTGTCACTTCAAGGACAATCAACATAACTGTCAATTAGCATGCACCATTTTGTCATTTTTATCAGCTTTAATACTCTACTAATTCCTAAGGCAAATGGTGCTGCATCCCACAAGAAAGAAATTATTCACCTGCAAAAGCAAGAAACCTTTTAATTTAATGTAAGAAAAAGGATTTCAATCATTGTCACTGAAGCTGTGGCCAACAGGAAACATGGAGATACATTCTCTGCCTAGTTACGTCTGCCTACACATGGACACAAAGGGCACACGGACACAAATCTTCTTGAAGACTTGACCACAGCTGTAGCATGGGGTCTTGGAGCATTCACAGACTCCCATTAGGAACTGGGATTTGGGATCCATAAAGGCTTTTTTTCTAATCTGATTTACGGGCACTTTGATATAAACTCTCTGGTAAATACCCAATTCTATGAAACTCTCCGTATTTGTCATCAAGTTTTCTGGAAAGAAACATCAGATGATCTGTCCAATAGCCATCCACATACATGGCAAAAATGTGTACTGTTTGCTTCCAAGGCTGAAGGCTGCCACATATAAGGGTCACCATATGTCCTGGGTTCAGCAGTAGCAGCCATTTTTCTCCTTCTTAGTAGCTGGTGCAGTGCTGTGGTTTTGACTTTCAG